>CM033469.1:144714333-144978797 GCA_019447015.1 Hymenochirus boettgeri | reverse complement strand
AGTTGTCTTTTCCCATTCAGGTAGTCTTCAGATATAAAGAAAGTATTAAAATAAAAGGCTATAGCCAATGTTTATATTAAAATACATTACAAAGGTAGACTGAAAGCTACCTAGGGATGATATTTAAACCTAGGGATATTTAAAGCACAGTGTGAAAGGCAAAATAAGATCAACCTAGAGGCTAATCTTGTAATCTAGATTTGTCCATATCCTGGATTAGATGAAAACAATTGTATGCATACCCATGTGTGCTTTCTTCCTATACAACGCTGTCAGTTTTATTTCCTTTACTAAGAGGCACATAAAATAATATTTCAGTGTGCACAATATCAGTTTATACATGCAAAACCAATAGAAATAAAACTATAAAGCCAGAGGAAATAAAAAAGGTTGTTATGAGAAATTCATTGTTAAATCTAAAAACATGGTTAAAAAAAACAAACACTGTTAGGGAGATTTACCCTGAGCTGCACATGCTCTGGGTAAATCTCCCGTAAGTGATTCAGTAGAGGCTGTGCAGCTCTGGATGAATCTGATTCCAAGTATTAAATGCCAGCCATAAGGTGTGGTGACTGCACAAGTCTCTCTTGCAATAACCACACAGCCGCCTCAACCTAAGGGTTCAATTCATGCTAATCAATCATCAATCAGTTAGTGTGACTTTAAACCTTAAGCTCTTGGTGAATTCTGCTGTAAATACTGTATATTAAAGCAAAAAATAAAGTTATGAAATTTGTTCATCATGTGTTAATTCAGAAATACTACCAGACCACTGTCTCTACTTTCCAGAGACAGTGGTCTGATCTCAAGAGGCAGAGGCCTCAATATGTTCAGGCCATCCGGCAGATGATGGAAGGCAAGTATACTTTTTATTATATTACTGTATTGTAATAAGTAGTAAAATATTTTAATTCACTTCTGACAAAAACATATATATATATATATATATATATATAATCGAAAGGAATGCCGGCGCACACAAGGGGTCTTTTCAAGCAGTGCAAACTATTTATTCAGCACAGAGCATTACACAATCAACGCGTTTCAGCCATCTTGGATCAGGCCGTCATCCTGATGATGGCAGGCTTGGCCCCACTGGACATACCCCTCACCCCATTGGCTACTCTCCCTCAGAGTATGCTTCGTGCAAGGGAAAGCAGGTGAAAAGGTAAGGCTTCGTAGGAACAGCACCATTGAGTTACAGCAGGCCCACTGCAGTTTGCCACCATTATTGTGGGGCCAGGCAGGCTTGGCCCCACTGGGCATACCCTTCACCCCATTGGCTACTCTCCCACAGAGTATGCTTCGTGCAAGGGAAAGCAGGTGAATGGGTAGGAACAGCACCATTGAGTTACAGCAGGCCCACACTTTGTAATATGGAGTACTGCTCTCGGGCCAGGCAGGATTGACCCAGAGCTGAAAACATTAGCCACAGAGTAGCTGTTGCGGCTGTATGAGATGGTCAGAGTAGGTGACACCACAAAGGTGTCTCATGGAGAGAGAAGGAAGAACAAATATGGAGTACTGCTCTCGGGCCAGGCAGGATCGACCCAATCTTAGAAAAATTAGCCACAGAGTAGCTGTTGTCGCAGAGCATTTGTTTTTTCACAACCTGAATGCAGTAGAGCAAGGTAGGACCATATATGGCCCTGCCAATAAGAAAAATTTGCCATTTGCCAGCTAAGCTGGCATCAGTTAAGCCTCTAGGTGGAAAATGAGGCGGAAGGAGCAGTACGGGTGGCCAGGGGCAGGAGGCCTTCAGTCACGGGCCTCAGCAATAGGGGTGCTGTACTGAGATGTGATCCACGCCTCATTCATCTTGATGAATGTAAGGCGGTCCACATTCTCAGTGGAGAGACGGGTCCTCCTCTCCGTTACAACACCCCCTGCCGCACTGAAGGTCCTCTCCGAAAGAACACTGGATGACGGGCATGAAAGGACCCAACTCGGGCCAGAAATCAAGCCTCGCAACCCAGTAGTCCAGTGGATCCGCCCTGGATCCGATGTAGTCGGTGACCTTTCGACTGAGGTGTTGCCTGGTGGAGTTGCCAGTAGATGGGCCTGGCAACTGTGGCTGGAAGAACAGCCTGAAGTTTGCCGCGAGGCCGCCTCCAGTACTGCTGCTCCTCCTGTCAGGCACAGGGGGACGTGAGCCCTGTTGATCCCCAACATCAGGTGCTGTAGGCCTGCCAGCACCTGGGAAGGCAGAACAGAGTCAACGTAGCAGTATTGCCTCATAGTGCTGCATTCTACCTTCCCTCTGAGATGCGGGGATAAACTCCGACACTTTACCCTTATAGCGGGTATCTATAAGGGTGGCCACCCAGTACTACTCCTTCACTTTGATGGCCTTAATCCTGGGGTCCTTGCGCAGGCATTGCAGCATGAACGAGCCCATGTGCCGCAAACTGCCTGCCGCAGAGGACCCCATGTCCTCAATGTCACTGAGGACAATAGTGTCGGGCTCAACCTCTCCCCAACCACGAATGACATGTGGTACTTGGGAGGGTTGAGATGTCCCCCTAGAGGAATGCCCCATTTCCCCTTGGTCCAGGTCACCTAAATCCCCCTCCTCATCATCGGATGGCTGCTCTGCACCATGATGTTCGGGCTCGGAAAGCATCACGGTGTCAGCGTCCTCCTCTTCCAGTAGCTGCTGCTCGACAGCAAGTGCCCTGTTGAGTATGCCGCGCAGAGTGTGCTCAAGGAGGAACACCAGTGGGATGGTATCCGCAATGGTGGCATCATTGCGGCTTACCATCCTGGTGGCCTCCTCAAATGGCTCGCCTATGATGGCTCGCCTCTGCTGGAGCAGCCTCAGCAGCATCATAAGACTAGAGTTCCAGCGGGTGGGGGTGTCACAAATCAGGCAGTTCTGCGGCAGACCATTCTGCTGCTGAAACTCGGCCAGACGAGCTGTGGCCATGTATGACCGCCTGAACTGACTGCACACCCTCCTAGCCATCCTCAGTACCTCCTGGAGACCAGGGTACTTGGTGAGGAACCGCTGGATGACCAGGTTGAGAACGTGCGCCAGGCAAGGAAGATGTGTGACTCTGCCCATGCGAAGGGCAGACAGGATGTTGGTGGCATTGTCACACATGACCTTGCCTATTGAGAGGTGGTGTGGGGTCAGCCACCTCTCAACCTGCCCTTGCAGTGCTGCCAGCAACTCTGCCCCAGTGTGGCTCCTATCACAGAGGCACACAAGCTGCAACACTGCATGGCACCGTTTTTTTTTTTTTTTTTTTTTTTTTAGCGGGGGGCACGGAGCTGTCCGGGAAGAGGGCTCACTGGATGAGGAGGGGGGGTGGAGACTGGCGTATCACCAATGCGTGGTGGTGCCACCATCTCCCCACTTGCGCTCCGTGCCGCGTCTCTGCCGGCTAGCAGAGTGACCCATTGGGCGGTAAATGACACATACCGCCCCTGGCCGTGCTTGCTGGACCACGCGTCCATAGTAATGTGGACACACCTGCCCACACTGTGGTCTAGCGAAGCAGATATATTGCCCTGCAGATGGTCGTGCAGGGCTGGAACTGCCTTCTGGGCAAAGTACCTACGGCCAGGGACCTGCCACTGTGGTGTGCCAATGACCACGAACTCCCTGAATGCTGCACTGTCTACCAGGCTGAAAGGTAGCAGCTGCACTGCCAGGAGTTTGGCTAAGCCGACAGTGAGACGCTGGGCTTGGGGGTGACTTGGGACAGTTTCTGCCTCCGCTCCAACAACTGGGGAAGAGAGACCTGCCTTCCGAGGAAGCAGCTGATGGGGCCGGAGGGGGAGGAGGAGGAACGGTGGCTACCTGGGCACGAGGTAGGGAACGTGTGGGTTCCTGCACGTTCCCTGTCCGCTGCTCCCACCGGGCAAAGTGGTGCAGTGTCATATGTCTCTCGGGCCAGGCAGGATCGACCCAATCTTAGAAAAATTAGCCACAGAGTAGCTGTTGTCGCAGAGCATTTGTTTTTTCACAACCTGAATGCAGTAGAGCAAGGTAGGACCATATATGGCCCTGCCAATAAGAAAAATTTGCCATTTGCCAGCTAAGCTGGCATCAGTTAAGCCTCTAGGTGGAAAATGAGGCGGAAGGAGCAGTACGGGTGGCCAGGGGCAGGAGGCCTTCAGTCACGGGCCTCAGCAATAGGGGTGCTGTACTGAGATGTGATCCACGCCTCATTCATCTTGATGAATGTAAGGCGGTCCACATTCTCAGTGGAGAGACGGGTCCTCCTCTCCGTTACAACACCCCCTGCCGCACTGAAGGTCCTCTCCGAAAGAACACTGGATGACGGGCATGAAAGGACCCAACTCGGGCCAGAAATCAAGCCTCGCAACCCAGTAGTCCAGTGGATCCGCCCTGGATCCGATGTAGTCGGTGACCTTTCGACTGAGGTGTTGCCTGGTGGAGTTGCCAGTAGATGGGCCTGGCAACTGTGGCTGGAAGAACAGCCTGAAGTTTGCCGCGAGGCCGCCTCCAGTACTGCTGCTCCTCCTGTCAGGCACAGGGGGACGTGAGCCCTGTTGATCCCCAACATCAGGTGCTGTAGGCCTGCCAGCACCTGGGAAGGCAGAACAGAGTCAACGTAGCAGTATTGCCTCATAGTGCTGCATTCTACCTTCCCTCTGAGATGCGGGGATAAACTCCGACACTTTACCCTTATAGCGGGTATCTATAAGGGTGGCCACCCAGTACTACTCCTTCACTTTGATGGCCTTAATCCTGGGGTCCTTGCGCAGGCATTGCAGCATGAACGAGCCCATGTGCCGCAAACTGCCTGCCGCAGAGGACCCCATGTCCTCAATGTCACTGAGGACAATAGTGTCGGGCTCAACCTCTCCCCAACCACGAATGACATGTGGTACTTGGGAGGGTTGAGATGTCCCCCTAGAGGAATGCCCCATTTCCCCTTGGTCCAGGTCACCTAAATCCCCCTCCTCATCATCGGATGGCTGCTCTGCACCATGATGTTCGGGCTCGGAAAGCATCACGGTGTCAGCGTCCTCCTCTTCCAGTAGCTGCTGCTCGACAGCAAGTGCCCTGTTGAGTATGCCGCGCAGAGTGTGCTCAAGGAGGAACACCAGTGGGATGGTATCCGCAATGGTGGCATCATTGCGGCTTACCATCCTGGTGGCCTCCTCAAATGGCTCGCCTATGATGGCTCGCCTCTGCTGGAGCAGCCTCAGCAGCATCATAAGACTAGAGTTCCAGCGGGTGGGGGTGTCACAAATCAGGCAGTTCTGCGGCAGACCATTCTGCTGCTGAAACTCGGCCAGACGAGCTGTGGCCATGTATGACCGCCTGAACTGACTGCACACCCTCCTAGCCATCCTCAGTACCTCCTGGAGACCAGGGTACTTGGTGAGGAACCGCTGGATGACCAGGTTGAGAACGTGCGCCAGGCAAGGAAGATGTGTGACTCTGCCCATGCGAAGGGCAGACAGGATGTTGGTGGCATTGTTACACATGACCTTGCCTATTGAGAGGTGGTGTGGGGTCAGCCACCTCTCAACCTGCCCTTGCAGTGCTGCCAGCAACTCTGCCCCAGTGTGGCTCCTATCACAGAGGCACACAAGCTGCAACACTGCATGGCACCGTCTCGCCTGGCACGAAGCATAGGCTCTGGGGGGGAACGGAGCTGTCCGGGAAGAGGGCTCACTGGATGAGGAGGGGGGGTGGAGACTGGCGTATCACCAATGCGTGGTGGTGCCACCATCTCCCCACTTGCGCTCCGTGCCGCGTCTCTGCCGGCTAGCAGAGTGACCCATTGGGCGGTAAATGACACATACCGCCCCTGGCCGTGCTTGCTGGACCACGCGTCCATAGTAATGTGGACACACCTGCCCACACTGTGGTCTAGCGAAGCAGATATATTGCCCTGCAGATGGTCGTGCAGGGCTGGAACTGCCTTCTGGGCAAAGTACCTACGGCCAGGGACCTGCCACTGTGGTGTGCCAATGGCCACGAACTCCCTGAATGCTGCACTGTCTACCAGGCTGAAAGGTAGCAGCTGCACTGCCAGGAGTTTGGCTAAGCCGACAGTGAGACGCTGGGCTTGGGGGTGACTTGGGACAGTTTCTGCCTCCGCTCCAACAACTGGGGAAGAGAGACCTGCCTTCCGAGGAAGCAGCTGATGGGGCCGGAGGGGGAGGAGGAGGAACGGTGGCTACCTGGGCACGAGGTAGGGAACGTGTGGGTTCCTGCACGTTCCCTGTCCGCTGCTCCCACCGGGCAAAGTGGTGCAGTGTCATATGTCTCCTCATAGAGGAGGTGCCCAAATGTGATGTGGTCTTCCCACGGCTAACACGTTGCAGGCACAACTTGCACACTGCAACCGTGCTGTCACCTGGAGCCAGTGAGAAGAACTCCCACACTGCTGAGCCACCGGCACGACTCGGAGCAGAGGTCACCTGCTGCTGTGGGGCACTGGCACCAGATCTCATTGGGTGCACTGCCTCTGCCCCGGCCCCTGCCCCCAGTCCTGCCTCTGGGTTCAGGATCGTGCTCATGCTCTGAGGGACATCCCTCAGAGACACTATCCTCCTCCTCTCTCATAGAGGGCACCCATGGACGATCGGTGACCTCATCGTCCGCTTCCACTTCCTCAATACTGGAGGCTGCGTCACTAACAGCAGCAGCATCTGGAACCTCACCCCCTGCATTAGTTCGCTGGCTGCTCACAGACTGCTGCGTGACATTGTCAGCCTCCTGTGCCCCTGTGCACTGAGCACTTTCCTCCGCCTTGGGCGACAGGAAAGATTGTGCATCAGTGCACGGCTCCTCCTCAAGCACACTAGCCCCACACATAGTGTGCGAAAACAGATCCCGAGACTCCTCCTCCGGATCCCCGAAGGTACGGGCCATGTGGGCAATGAACTCCTGATAGAGAGGATCAGGTTCCCACAGTGCCCACAGTAGGAGCCTCAGGTGAGGAAGGAGCAGGCACAGTATCTACAGTAGCAGCTCGGCTGCTCTGTGCCTGTGAGGAGGTGGATGAGGAAGGCTGGGTAATCCAGTCTACTACCCGCCTTCCTTGATCAGAAGGGATAGCCCTAGCCCGGCTACCCCTAAACATATCGGGTACGGTAACCCGGCTGCCCTGCGAAGGGCCAGGTAGCTCCTTGCCAGAGCCTTCAGTAGGCTCTCCTCTGCCTCTCCCTCTTCCTCTCCCTCCACGTGCAGAAGCACCCCTGCTCCTGGCTCTCCCTCTTGCCCTGCCAGGCATTTCCCTCCCAAATATTAACAACAACAAAAAAATATACATATATATGTATATATACACACACACACACACACAAACACAAACACAAAAGACAAAGCAACAAAACAACACAGAAGCAAACAAATAAACACAAAGCTTTTTTTTTTTTTTTACACTAAAAGTACAAATATGACACAGACACAACTGACAGCAAACAGCAGATCAGACAGCAAAAGCTGCTGATTGCTGCTAAAGGCAGCACTGTCAGCTACACAAACACTCAGACACTGACACACAGATACAGAAAGACAAACAAAAAAACAGGACACCTAGACCTCTAAAAGGTCTGACACAAAATTTATAGGGGGGTTAGTCCTTAAAAGGACTTTTGGGTCTCACAAAGTTAGTCCTTAAAAGGACTGTTGGGTCTCAAGATGTGTGAATACAGGGGTGGTTAACAACAAGTGCTAAACCACCACACTGAAATCCACACACAGAAAGCTCAAAAAGCTCAAAAAGCACAAAAATCTCTCTCCAACTCCTACACTGTCAGGTCTCCACTAAACACACCCCAACACACTGACAAAATGGCGCCTGTGAAGCAGCCTTTTATACCCAGGGGGCTGGCAATAGTCATGTCCTCATAGAGGAGGTGCCCAAATGTGATGTGGTCTTCCCACGGCTAACACGTTGCAGGCACAACTTGCACACTGCAACCGTGCTGTCACCTGGAGCCAGTGAGAAGAACTCCCACACTGCTGAGCCACCGGACCGACTCGGAGCAGAGGTCACCTGCTGCTGTGGGGCACTGGCACCAGATCTCATTGGGTGCACTGCCTCTGCCCCGGCCCCTGCCCCCAGTCCTGCCTCTGGGTTCAGGATCGTGCTCATGCTCTGAGGGACATCCCTCAGAGACACTATCCTCCTCCTCTCTCATAGAGGGCACCCATGGACGATCGGTGACCTCATCGTCCGCTTCCACTTCCTCAATACTGGAGGCTGCATCACTAACAGCAGCAGCATCTGGAACCTCACCCCCTGCATTAGTTCGCTGGCTGCTCACAGACTGCTGCGTGACATTGTCAGCCTCCTGTGCCCCTGTGCACTGAGCACTTTCCTCCGCCTTGGGCGACAGGAAAGATTGTGCATCAGTGCACGGCTCCTCCTCAAGCACACTAGCCCCACACATAGTGTGCGAAAACAGATCCCGAGACTCCTCCTCCGGATCCCCGAAGGTACGGGCCATGTGGGCAATGAACTCCTGATAGAGAGGATCAGGTTCCCACAGTGCCCACAGTAGGAGCCTCAGGTGAGGAAGGAGCAGGCACAGTATCTACAGTAGCAGCTCGGCTGCTCTGTGCCTGTGAGGAGGTGGATGAGGAAGGCTGGGTAATCCAGTCTACTACCCGCCTTCCTTGATCAGAAGGGATAGCCCTAGCACGGCTACCCCTAAACATATCGGGTACGGGATCCCAGCTGCCCTGCAAAGGGCCAGGTAGCTCCTGGCCAGAGCCTTCAGTAGGCTCCCCTCTGCCTGTCCCTCTTCCTCTCCCTCCACGTGCAGAAGCACCCCTGCTCCTGGCTCTCCCTCTTGCCCTGCCAGGCATTTCCCTCTCCCAAATATTAACAACAACAAAAAAATATACATATATATGTATATATACACACACACACACACACAAACACAAACACAAAAGACAAAGCAACAAAACAACACAGAAGCAAACAAATAAACACAAAGCTTTTTTTTTTTTTTTTACACTAAAAGTACAAATATGACACAGACACAACTGACAGCAAACAGCAGATCAGACAGCAAAAGCTGCTGATTGCTGCTAAAGGCAGCACTGTCAGCTACACAAACACACAGACACTGACACACAGATACAGAAAGACAAACAAAAAAACAGGACACCTAGACCTCTAAAAGGTCTGACACAAAATTTATAGGGGGGTTAGTCCTTAAAAGGACTTTTGGGTCTCACAAAGTTAGTCCTTAAAAGGACTGTTGGGTCTCAAGATGTGTGAATACAGGGGTGGTTAACAACAAGTGCTAAACCACCACACTGAAATCCACACACAGAAAGCTCAAAAAGCTCAAAAAGCACAAAAATCTCTCTCCAACTCCTACACTGTCAGGTCTCCACTAAACACACCCCAACACACTGACAAAATGGCGCCTGTGAAGCAGCCTTTTATACCCAGGGGGCTGGCAATAGTCATGTTAGATGCCATTGGATAATTTGGGTCATGTGGCTTGCTCCGTCTTGAAATTCCGCGCATTTACAAGAATTTCTCGTTTTTTCGAAAATTTTCGGAATTACGGGAATTCTCGTAATTACGCGGACCTCCGTTTTCGAAAATATGGAGATCCTCGTAATTTCGAAAATTTTAGAAAAAAAAAATCCGTGATTCGGAAGTTCGGAAGGCGGAAAATCCTGAATAATCCGCCGTTCGCGGATGGGATAAATCCGCGGCAGATCCGGGTTCGGGTCCGCGAACCGGCCATCCCTACTGATAGCGACTTTTGTTGCATCGCTAAGTGGCGGTACCTATTTCGGCACTTTTAATGGCAGCTATTTCCTGGCGTTTAAAGTGCCGCAGTAGAATGGCTCTTTCGGCATATAACATTTTTTGCAGTGGCTGCGCGGTTAACTGCAGTGTTAGCCACGCAGCCGCCACAATGAAGGAGTTTAAGTCAAGCTAACCGATATGTGACTTAAACTCCAAAACATGGAGTTTGCATCGCCCTGCTAGTGTGGCCACAACAATTGTGCCACACTAGTGTGCATGTTTACCACACGATCAGATCGCAATTGCGATCAGATTACATGTTAAAAGGATCTCATGTGGCCTAGCCCTTAAGGGTTATTTCACAGAACAATTAGAAGCTTCAACTAGAAATTGCTCCATGAGGAATCTAGGAAGCAATATCAGCATTGTTGAAACTTGCAGTTCGGCAATATGTATTACAACTGATGCTACATTCTGTACAGTATAAAGAGCTAGAACAGTCAAAAGTAAAATGGTAAAGATATACCAAGATAGACTGACACAGTAAGGCTACAACGCAACTTAAAGGGCAAGTCCAGCCCCAAAATGAAAACTTACATACAGGTAATTCACCCCCCCAAAACCCTAAAGGGTAATAGTTTGAAATGTGAAATATAGAAGTCTAACCTGAAATCCTGCACAATGTCCTGTTGCCCCTGTTTCTGTTTCCTGGTTCTTCCAGTTAGCAACTGTCAATTATGGATTTGACAGTTGACATCACAGCCAATGACTGAATGTTAATCCCCTGTCTGCCTCTTCTGAGCATGTCCAAGCAGCCAAGCTCAGTACAGGCTCAGTACAGGTTTCTAAATTGCTCAGTTTCCATGAGGCATCCAGAAGCATAGCAGGCATACAGTAATGAATTCATAGGACAAAGTAGGATATATCAACATATTTTAAAGAGGCCATTCTTTCTAAAAGATGTTCTTATGAGGTTGGAGTTTCCCTTTAACAAACAAAAAAATGTGTAAAACTGCTGTAAAAACATATACCACAAAGTAATATACTTTTACTATTTACAAATAGAAAAAAATAAAAAAAAATACTATTTACAAATAGTTATTGTACTATGATTAACTAGGTCTTAGTAAAAGGGTGTGCTGCAATGCTAAACAAATATGGTCTTAGTAATAGTGCTCTTTAGTGTGCTGCATTGTGCCACATCAATGTAACATTCTACTAGCGTTATTTACAGTTTGAGTCCACTAGAGGGCAGATATTATGTTCCCAAGCACTGGAAACATGTTTTATCTGTGATAAAATTAATAAAGCTACATTGGTAATGGATTTAGGTCCATGCAGGCACTGCTGACTTTCTGTATCAAACTTGTGTTTTAAATTGTTTGTTTAAAGGATATGTATGGTCTCTATATTGTTTATAATATAGAGAACATACATTTTATAATTTACAGGTAAAATAACATTAAAAAAAAGGTCCTTTCTCTTCCCTATTCTGCTCTCTATGCCCTCTTCTTCATTCAGTCCAATAGGAGAGACTATTCCTTCCTTTGACTGACTTAATCTGCCCAGGGGAAAAAATATTTTGTGGAGACAGAGTAGTAGTGGAGCTAACAGCCATAGGATATAAATTTATAGTTGAAAGGAAGTCAGAAGGGGCAGAATGGACTGGCAGTAAGTATATAAGTACAGTATATATACACACAAACACAGATTAAGAAGAACTGTGGCGCAGTGCAATTTTACCATCTGTATATTGGATATTATAGGGATGCATCCAGACTTATATACAAGGATTAGCTGTGAGTGCAGCTCAAAAGTATATATATATTATTTATACTGTATACTAATATTAGCAGAGTTGCTCATTTTCTTCCAATCAAAATTTTGTTGGGCTCAATTGGTTCTCAGCAGGGTGATCACTCAATTCACAAACAGATGGCTAGAAAAAGGTCAGATTAGAGTCCTGCACAGTTCAAAACTGTTACCTGCACCTGAAATTAAAGAGACCTGGGACCTGACCCGCACCATCAAAACCATTGCCTGCACCCTACCCACTTTACAAGTGGGTTCCATGACCGCACCCGACCTGCAAGTAGTCAGACCAGCAACCCAACCAGCACCTGAAACGAAACAGACCTGCAAGTGGATCCTCTATTTGATCTGACCTGCACCTGCAGCAATCTGAACCCGAAATGTAAAAGACCTGCAAACCCACACCCGCTACCAGTCGCGACCCGCAGCTTTCTAACCGAACCTGACACACAACCCATTCAAGCTCTTTGTGGTTTACCCAAACTCAACCTGTAAATCGGGTAAAGCCTGTGTACCCGAACTGATGCAGGACTCTAGGTCAGATCTCACCCTTAATTTACTTAGGTGATCACTTGATTTTACACTAAATGGAAGCACACAGGTTCAATGTCATCCACAATTAACTTTTTTTTTTTTACTTTTTCTCCCCAGAACACCTATACATTGTAAGATTCTTCTCTAGTAAGTTGCATTTAGTACATGTAAGTAATAGATTCTGTAACTAAAAAGGCTTCTAAGTTGTTGCCAGTACAACCCACAGCCCATGAAGTCATCAAAGAGTTGCTGGAAAATAAACTGAAGGGTAACAAGCAGCTTTCAAAGTCTCCCAAAGTCTTCCAGGACTTCCCTATTCCATTTTATTATTATTATTATTTTCCTAGAAAAGCATCCAAAAGTATCTGTATTCTGTGCTTATTCAATGGTGGCACACCAGGTAAGGCACCAGGTTTAGAAATACACAGTTCAGAAGGTCACAAGTTCAATACCCCATATTTAGGTTCGTACACACGTGATGTGTACAAATGTTCGTTTCGGCCGATAATCGGCCTGAAACGGCCATACGATTGGGGATCGTTGCCCGTCCTGGCAGATCTCCAAACGATTGGCCCATACACCGGGCAATTATCGTCCAAAACGAACATTCGTACACATTGTGCGTCACGGGTCGGGGCCCACGATCTCACGTGTGTACAAACCTTTACCGTTTTTTTCGTTTCTATTGTGTTTCAAACAAAATATAACAGTTCTAAATGTACTTGAGTATTCAGCTTATTCAGTGGTGGCACACCTGGTAAGACACCAGTTCCTGATACAAACAGTTCAGAAAGTCACAAGTTCGAATCTCCAGATTTACATTTATTTTTTGTTTCCTTTATGTTTCTAGTAAATTATTCTATATGTACCAGTGATCTCTATACTATCTCTGTTAGCTTCGAGGTAAGAGCTTTGCTTTTATCAAGACAGAGTAAATGTACAAGTTGCAGGTTCTATTCCCCAGACTTACATTTATTTTTTTATCTTTGCTGAAATGTTAGTATTCCGTTTCTTACATCCATGCTATCTATGAAATACACTGCAAAGATTACTTTTCATTTTGTATGAAAAGTAAAGGTGAGACACAACTTGTTGTATGTTTGTGAATGTGCTCTGTCTATTGGGACCATGTTGTCTGGAGACTTTAGTTCTCCTTTAAGTGCTGTTGGTTTCTCACCTTGTGACCTTCCCGCGACAGATCTGACTGAACCATTTGTTTAACAACTATATGTTGGTCACACAAAAAATAGATAGGGAGAGAGCGAACATCTCTTCCATCCAAATCTTTGTACCAGAGCCAGGTTCAACCACCCAGGATGACACTACAGACCCTACAGTGGTACCTTGAAAACCCCATATCCTGAATAAAATGGAACACAAACTGTAGAAAATAGTACTAAATATCAGTCTCATACATGTACTGAATAAAATGTACCTCACAATTATGACTGCATGCAGAGCGAATTGCATATCTAAGATATTAGTTTAGAGATGCCAATTTCTCCAGTTTGTGTTTCTCAGAGCAAAATTAGAGGATTTAAACAAAAAGTTCAGGATCATTAGGGAAAAGTACAAATGAAATTACATTTTGGTTGCAAACACTACATTAAGGAAGGGTAATTAGAACCTCATTCTCCTTTACCCTCTCTTGGTATTTAGCTGAAATTGCTTGTAATAAAACAGTCTGCATAGTTCCATAATGGGTGGAAGTCATTATAAATGCATATAAATTAGGTTTAGAGTGTCCTGGGAGGAAGATAAATAACCCAAAATATTTCATTCTTGCAAAAAGTATTATTATGAATAAATGGTGGCATACAACATAATCAAAGGTTTGTAGCATGTTAGTCTAAATAAGAAATATAGCTTAAAGGGCTTAAAGGGTATGTCCACCCTTAAATCTATTTTTTGATATAGCCTTCCCCCTGGTCCCCCAGCCCCAACCGCATCATTTTTATTTTTAGAAAGTGCCCCAAACTTTTACTTACCTCCCCTCTTTCCTTCGCCGCGCTGCCGGCCCTCTGCTTGCGAGAATGCAAGCAGAGGGGTGGGACCGGCAGTCGTGTCTGTGATTGGCTGAGCGGAAGCCAATCACGGACGCGGCTGCCGGTCATTCAGTGCGGAGGAAAGAGGGGAGGTAAGTAAAAGTTTGGGGCACTTTCTAAAAAAAAATGATGCGGTTGGGGCTGGGGGGACAGGGGGATTACTATATTAAAGGGGATTAATGCTAGGGGAGGGAATCTGAGAGGGAGGGAGAGGGAGGGGAGGGAGGGGAAGAAGGGCTGCAGTACGCATGCCAAACTTCTCCCGGAGGCCAGGTAGGAGGCAGAGTCCTATGGACTCTGCTATCCTCCTGATGGGCAGTTTTTGGGACTTTGGGGGGGGGACTACGGAGAACCATATGGAGCTGGGATGTGAGGTGAGGATTAAACTACACTACAAAATGGGGCCAGTAGTGGGGGGATTATAGTTTTGGGGGTGGACATGCCCTTTAAAGGACAAACTAATGTGATTTATTTTAACTTCCTTTACGTGTAAAGTACAAGGGTATTATTTATGAATAGGCAAATTACCTTTTTTGGCACAATTTACAGCATTTTTGTTTATTTTTTGCAGAAGTTTGCAGAGTTGAATTTACACCATCATTTTCACTAAACTATATTTTGCTCTTCTCTGCACTAGATTTCTGCATGGGTATTCAGAAAGTGACAGAATACTAAATTATTAGCCTGAAATATAGTAAATGTATTTTCTCAAGACTTTGTGGGGTGGGTTGGTGGGTGTTATATTAATGTGGGGTGTTTCTTTATTCATTTAATGAAGTAACTTGTCCAGGGGGTGTTATTATTTTTCATGACTTTACTACATTTTTGCCTATGAGTAAGAAAAAAAATCACAATACAGTGATGGGTTTGCATTTTTTTCATTACCTTAAAAATCCTCTATGATGTGTTTTATGTGTAGCATGTCATATATGATATGATCTGGCCCCACTATGCGCAATCTGAAATCTAGCTGAAATCTACTCAAGGCAATGTAGCAGCTGATGGGATTGTCATAAAACTTTCCAACATGTCCGATCAGCTTTAGTAATGTAGATTGTCCGATATTGCCGGGCATTCTATCGAAAGGATGCGACTTACTTGTCGATTTTTTTTTATTCCAATTAAATAAAAAAAATGTAAACTACCTTTCAGGGCCATCACACCCATGAGTCAGTTTGAAAATCCTGCTTTGGGCATGGCGCTCATACATTGTAAGATACTTCTCTAGTAAGTTACATTTATGCACATCTTCCATGTTGCTGCCAGAACAAATCACAGACCATATAGTCTTCATGTGAATCTATTGGCTACAACCCCAAGTATTCACTGACTCTGAGTATTTTCTATGTAGATGTTAATTTTCCACCCAGCATAAATGGCACAAAGAACAGCCTACCAGGAACAATACTTAATAGCCAGCTGATTCTACTGGCTATTTTTTTGCTTGTTTGTTTCTATTATGTTTCTATGGAAAAATAAAGTTTCTTAATGTACTTACATTTTGTAAATTAGCTGGTGGTTTAGTGCTCTACTTTTAGCTAGACAAAGTACATGATGTGTGCACTGTCAATTGGGACAATGTTGTCTGCCAAGTTATGTTTCCCTTTAAAAATAAGTTTAAGAATAAATGTTCTTCTTGGAATCCATATACTTAAAACATTCTTTATCTTATTTTTTCCACAGAAACTGGTGTGCGTATGTCCACACAAGACTGATGCCAATTGCTGTAATTGATATGGAAACAGTGTGTCCTCTGGACCTTGCACTTGAGCAGTGGAGCATGTTCAGGAAGGTTGGTATCCTGCCCCACCCCCCAGTTTGTCTTTAATTATAAAGTAACTGTGCTGCATATAACTGTGCCGCTACCACATTGGTTCAGTCCAAATAGTTATACTTACTGTGCAAAGTAAAAGGAAACACTGTCAGTTGAAAGCAGTCATCCATTTCTTAGTTCTGTAGACAAAAAAAAGGTAATTAGTGTGCTGAAAAGAAATGCCACTGTACATTAATATTGAGGGAAGGAAGTAATTTATTAATACATAGATGACTACAATTTAGAAATGTTTTACATACTGTATAGATAAAGCTGTTAGGGCCTGACAGATCATTTTCTTTAGTAGAATACACAGCAAGAATTATAAAATTGAAATTCACTATTGCATTTCTTCTGATCATGTAACACTTTGATTGACTTAGTTGGAAATATAAAAACGTATAACTGCAGTTTACTAGACACATACTGTACATCCTTTTAACATTTTATGAAAAATATCATCCTTACTTTTATCTCTCTTTCCCTCTGCATCTACAATGTTTGCCCAAAAGGATTGTATTAAAGAACATGTCCCCAACCCCCACCCCATTTGAAATTTGCCCCTATTTTGGGCACCCTGTGTAGTGTTCAACGAAACCTTTCTCTTCTGCTGCATATGGTTCTCCTGCACGACCAAAATACAGTCCAGGAAAGTTGAGTATGATCCTCTCACTGATGCAATCTGTTTCTGCCTCTAACTGCTGCTGCTCCATGTACTGAAGTTTAATTTGCCCAACAGCCAGGCAGCTGAGACTCATCCAATCAATGAGCTTGATTATCAAAATGATACCTTTAGTCCACTACTCCAAAAAAAACATATTAATACAACCCCAAATATAATGAGCTTATTAATTATATTGGTTTCCTGTATACTGGTATCTATCTATCTATCTATCTATCTATCTATCTATCTATCTATCTATCTATCTGTCTGTCTGTCTGTCTGTCTGTCTGTCTGTCTATTATATATCAATCTATCTATCTATGATATATCAATCTATATTGTCTATTATATATCAATCTATCTATCTATGATATATCAATCTATATATCTGTCTGTCTCTATCTATCTGTCTGTCTACCTGTCTGTCTACCTGTCTGCCTACCTATCTACCTACCTGTATGTCTACCTGCCAGTGTCTGTCTGTCTCTATCGGTATCTGTCTGTCTATCTATCTATCTATCTATCTATCTATCTATCTATCTATCTATCTATCTATCTATCTATCTATCTATTTATCTATCTATCTATCTATCTATCTATCTATCTATCTATCTGTCTGTCTGTCTGTCTGTCTGTCTGTCTGTCTGTCTGTCTGCCTGCCTGTCTGTCTGTCTGTCTGTCTATCTATCTATCTGGTATTCCAAGGTGTTTGGTAGAATAAATACATAGACACCAGTGAGAGGAGGAGAGAAGCCAGGTCTGCTGCAGGGGTGTGTCACAGGAGGTCAATTACAGGAGTGCCCCCCAGAATGTCTACTTGTCAGAAGAAAGGGAGAAGTGCATAACACATCAGCAGTCCCCCTCCCCACCCACTATCAGCAGCGTGTCTACTTGCCTGTAAGTAACATAATTTTACTACCCTAACATTGTACTTTCCGATTATACAAAGTTGTTTGAGTGAGTATAGTGACCCTTTACTTTAGCCAGCAGCCGTCCATACCCCTTCTGCTGTTTTCACAATCGGGAAAAGCAGCAGAAGGCCGGAAGTAAGTTTACATTGCGAATTCGGAGAGAGGTTTCCAAAAGAAATAAAACAGGAGAGGAGGATTCACACCATCCTGAAATGTGGTGCTTAGCTAAAAAATCACAATACATGAAACTGTCTATTTGCCAGCCTGCCAGATCTTCTGAAACTGGGGGATCAAGCCGAAGTATAAAATAATTTTTCAATAAGCACTTCCCTATTTAAATCTGGAGGTCTGTCTGTCTATAGAAAAAAAGGAACACCATTGTGTCCCTGTGTGCAGTTATATCAGAATTTGCTTTCTCAGAATGCCTTTTGGGAGTGGATTATGTTGTCTCTCCATCCACACAATAGGGAGGTTTCAACCAGTGGCGTATCTACGTTAAAACATTCAGGGCACGTGGCCCAGAATGTTTTAACGGACTTCACCTTCTAGAAGTGCCCCGAACTTCCGGATTTCCCAGCTGCGCGAACAGTGCAATGACGTCATGCGCAATGCCGGCGCATAGATAGATAGCAGAGTTAGATAGATAGAAAGATAGATAGATAGCAGAGTTAGATAGATAGATAGCAGAGTTAGATAGATAGTAGAGTTAGATAGATAGATAGATAGATTAGATAGATATATAGAGAGATAGATAGCAGAGTTAGATAGATAGATAGCAGAGTTAGATAGATAGATATATAGCAGAGTTAGATAGATAGATAGATAGATAGATAGATAGATAGATAGATAGATAGATAGATAGATAGCAGAGTTAGATAGATAGATAGAGTTAGATAGATAGATAGCAGAGTTAGATAGATAGCAGAGTTAGATAGATAGATAGATAGATAGATAGATAGATAGATAGATAGATAGCAGAGATAGATAGATAGATAGATAGATAGAGTTAGATAGATAGATAGATAGATAGATAGATAGATAGATAGATAGATAGAGTTAGATAGATAGATAGATAGATAGATAGATAGATAGATAGATAGATAGATAGATAGATAGAGTTAGATAGATAGATAGATAGCAGTGTTAGATAGATAGATAGATAGATAGATAGAGAGACACAGAGAGATAGACAAGAAGCAGACAGACAGAGTAAAATAGATAAACATGAGGCAGATATATAGACAGAGATAGATATACAGAGAGAGAGAGAGGGACAGGTAGAGATAGATAGGGGCAGAGGTCCATGTAGAAGGTACAAGAAGGTCTCCCTGGCCAAAGGTGTGGGCAAGCGTCTGACTACAACTGAACACAGCAGTAAGTTTAAAATGACCAAATTGCTACCAGTATATAATGAAATTGCCAGTTGAGTCTCTCTGTCCAACTCTCTGATCTCTATCTTTGTCTGTCTATTTCACTGTCTTTCTGTCTGTTTATCGCTATCAGGCTGTGTGTCTATGTTTGTGGTTGACTATCTGTGTCTTTTTGGCCATCTCTATTAAGTACATAGTGGGTGTGGCCTAATTGGGGCAGAGAAAGGGGCGTGGCCTAAAAAGTGCCCAAAAGTGCCCCTGATCTTCTTAGACCCTAGATACGTCCCTATTTACAACCCTAGCCACAGATGATAAGTCTTGGGGGGGGGGTAAGGTATGGGGCAGAAATTTACTGTGAGGGTGGCTTGTGTCCCTCTCTCCACCCAATAGCGAGGATTATGACCCTAACCACAGATAAATCAAATACCAGCAAGTGAACCAGACCCTGAAAAAGAAAGATTGTGTATAATGGATGTATAGTTATCAGCAGTCGAACAGTCCACGTGTTGGCTATGGTGAAAGAAATACATCCCATGAGTAGTATGGACAAGAACCAGATGGCAGAGAACAGTTAAGTTGAGTCCATAACATGTGAATCCCTGCCCCTGGGTTTGTCAGCTGCTGAATCAGTGAAGATGGAAGCCACCTTGGGGACCATTATCTTTTATGTGTGACAGTCATCCAGTCCCTGTCCAAATTCTATTAATTTGGCATGGTGAAGAATCTGTCTGTCATCAGACACAAATCTGCATACACACATTTACCAATCTGATCTCCCTGTACTTTTGGGACCATGTATGTACACAGTTAAGACATAGATTTATGGTTTCCCATTTTACTGGCCACGATCAGTCATTGCTTAGTGCTTTCCATTATCAATCATTTTTAGCGGGACACATACATAAATATATATATTTTTTTTTAATTTGATGTAAGTTGTTTATGATTTGTTGTGCAATATGAAGAAAAAGCAATGGAAACTGCAGGTCTAATTGCACACCCATATCGAGTGAAAAAATTCTATATTTACAATCTAGTATTCAGTGAAAGTATATTTCCCAAAAAATTCTCTGCATCATTGAGTGTTAAGGATACATAAGAGCAAAATTATGTACCTAATGCACAGTGCTTACAATAGCAGCCATGTGGCAGGAAAGATTGTTCTATTTATTTATTTATTTTCTTTGACTGTTTATACAGTATCTGGATACTTGGGTGATTATATTTAGTGACACAAGCAGAAAAACACTTAGGGATATTCAATAAAAGTTCTTATCTTTAAAAATGGTGCAAATTTTGCCTCAACCAATGAGATGTTAGCTTTCAAATGTTAAATAATGTCTGATTGATTGGGGCAAAATTAGCACCATTTTTAATGATAAGAAGTTTTATAGAATCTTTCTAATAATTTTCCACTGTTAATCTGACATCCATGGATGTTGCACAGACCAGACCGATTTTTGGCACCTAATCTGGGACTGCACATAGGTCACAAGATTCTAGTATAAAGTATTACATGAACTAACCACAATGTTACAATCCAGAGTACCACCAGACCCTAAATTATGCATCCTCGAAAACAAACACATGGACCACGCACCAATTAGCCTTCCCGAGAACAGAGAGAGAGAGAGAGAGAGGATGCCCATCAAAATATCAAAAAGTATGGTCAGTGTGGGCACTGGAATAAGCAAGGTGTAGTAGAGAGGAGCACACTACTTGATGAGTTCATTTATTCAATGCAAAAAACTTAAGTTTCGAGACTCTTACAGGGAGATTCAATAAACGGTCTTATTGTTAAAAATGGTGCTAATTTTACCCCAACCAATTAGAAATCATTTAACATCTGAAAGCCAACATCTGATTGGTTGGGGCAAAAGTAGCACCATTTTTAATGATAAGAACTTTTATTGAATAACCCTGTAGGTCTCTTCCTCACGAATCCTCAGGTATCACTGGAATAAGTCTCATGATAATACAATATATATGTATAAATGTACCAATATACTATAAAATAAACAGAGAGTATCAAGATTACACAGGGTAAATGTGACTATCAATTAAAATATGTAAATTAATAAGTAAAAAAATAATAAGTAATAGTAAAATAAGTAAAATAATAAGTAAAATAAGTAAAACAGTTCTTTCATCCAAGAATACTGTGCATATAAATTGATGACATACCGATAAGAAATATTAAAAATTCGTCATGGAGCATTATATAGTGGATAATGCACCCCCAACTGTAAATTATAAGGATATTAGAAGTCACCAAGGAGTTCCGTGACCATATAAAAGCACGAGGCCGCAGGCCGAGTACCTTTTATACAGGGCACGGAACTCCAAGGTGACTTCTAATATAATTATAATTTACAGTTGGGGGTGCATTATTTATTATAACCTACCCCTTTTTGGCTTCTGGTTTCTTCTCCTCCTGGAACTGTAAGATTATAAGGCTATAATCTTACAGTTCCTCCCATAGAAATTCACCACAGGGGTAGGTTATAAGCAAATAATTGAGCAGCCTCGGACGACCCAATTAATTGAACTATGTGTATAAGAAACTGACCATTAACAACCTTGTCTAAAAATCAAACCCTCTAACCAATAATATATGCTATAGAGTGTTAACTTTAAGATGCTAGAATCCAAAAACCGACTCCCTCCCTCGTCCACTTCCCCTATCCCTAGTTATTCTACTTATGTTATATGTATTGTATTATAACATTCTTTATGCAAATATAAATGTTTATTGTGGATTGTGAACAATAATCTGAATGTATTTTATCATTAAAAAAACTATACAGTGCAAAATGCATCATAAAATGCAAGCATTCTCGGGTCAGCACATTCATAGCAATTGCCATCACTTACTTTGAGTCTTTTTTTTGCCTAAATATAAATATGAAGGGGGAAATGTAAGCAGTAATTGCAGTTAATGGTTTTGATGTGTTTCTCCCTTCCTGCCATCATTTTATAGACATCTTGTGGTCCCCCAGCCAACCTACCGAATGAAGCATAAAATAGTGACATCTTTGGAATGGAAATGCTGCCCTGGCTATACAGGACATCAGTGTCAGCTTACAGGTCTGTCTTTATTTCCTAAATTAAAGAAATCATATTTAAAGGGGAACTGTGGTCCAAAAATGACTTTAGGTAAATTGATAGGAATTGCTCCCCTGAGAGTTTTTGCAATTTATTTCCATTGTTTATTTTCCATAGTTTTGAAGTTATTTACATTTTTGTGTGTGATATGGCAGCGGCATCACCAGGTCCCCTGCACTTCCTGCTCTGAAACTGTCAGTCAATCTGTCCTGTGTCTCCTCTCCATGGTCCCTCCAGTTGCAGGCCCCCTATGGCCCATTATCTTACAGCCCCATGTGGCCCCGCCCACTCGCGGCTGCCGTGGGTTACTCAGACACCACTCCCCCCACACACACACAGAAAATTCTGTGGAATCAGCCTATTCAGGCTGAGTGAGAACTCTGCCTGAAAAGGCTGTTTTCACATAGTGGGAGAGATGGGCTGTAGATTCTCTTACCTTCTCTGCAGCTGCAGGTCCTTCACACAGCAGAGAGGAGGAGGGACTTCCTGTCTCCGTCACACACTGAGGGAGTCTGAGGCTGTGCTCGCCGGCGGCACTGTGCAGGAGAAGCCTTAGGAATGTCACATGTCAGCCTCCCACCCATTAACTTTCTGGTCAGTCATTTCTTTATATCTTGGGCTGTGGAGCACGTAGAGAGGTGGTTTATGGCTCGTTTTAAAGATAGGAAACTGGCCTTTCATTTAAACTTAACTTGTTTGGATACCACAGTTCCCCTTTAACATTCATTGTAGTCCTTGTGTATGCTGCAGAATTTTATATACAATGTGCAGACAGGGCCACGTCTACCATTAGGCAGCATGAGTTATTTGTCTAGGCATCAACCCTGCACTGAAGAAAAAAGGTGGCAGACAGGGAGTGGTGAAAAAAAAATGTTTTCCCTTGACCAGCAAACATGCATGCACAGCCACGAGAAGTGTGAGTGCCGTCCCCATGAATTCAATACACGGTTCCTTGAATTTACTTTACACACACTCTGCTGTTCAGCATAACATACAGTATGGCTCCTAGTCAAAGAAGGAAGTCAGTGGAACCAATGAAAACACTCACATAGTGCACAGCACTATTCATTCCTTTGCAGGCTGCAGAAGTCAAGTGGTGAATATTCTCAGCATCTGTTGCATTTCTCTTTGTCTAATACTGTGACAGAGATGCTGCGATCAGTTGATTGGCCCAAAATATTGCCTCATAATGTCTACCTGCTTGCTGTCTTTACCTTTATTAGATGGTAAAGGAGAACTAAACTGAAATTGTTATACAGTGCTCCATAGTCTAAAAGCATCCCCCCCAAAAACACCAATAAACTGTAACTAAATGACTCATATTGAATATTTCCTAGTAACAGATATGCAGGGAGATTTAATAAAAGTTCTTATCATTAAAAATGGTGCTAATTTTGCCCTAACCAATCAGATGTTAGCTTTTAAATGTTAAATAAATTCTGATTGATCTGGTTGGGGCAAAATTAGCACCATTTTAACTTTTATTGAATCTCCCTGATGATGTTGTTAAAATGCATTTTATATGGTTATGTTAGCTTTAGTTTGTTAGGCTAGGTTAGTCTAGTTATGGTAGTTAGGGCCCTGCTGAAAGAGTCTACCATGACGTGGTGATAGCCTTACAAACTTTAATCTAAAATATTTTATACTACAGAATGTATGATATTTCTAATGTATTGTAACAGTTGAACCAACATATATAACATAAACTTTAAATAAGTTATTTTGATCAACAAAAACCTGAAAGGATCAATATGGTAGTGGCAACACAAGCTGCTTGAGAAAGATGTAATATCTGTTCCTAGTAATTTACATTATTGGTAATTTACTGTATGAGTTACTGTTTAAAGGAGAAATAAAGTCTCCTGACAACATTGTCCCAAAAGACAGACACATTCACAAACATACAACAAGCTGTGTCTCACCTCTCCCTTTGCTGTGGCCATTGGGTGATTTATGAAAACATTCTGTTTTCCTAAAAAATCTTGTACTAGGCGTCTGCTCCCATTATCCACCTTAGCTGGGTAAACCCCCAGCTAAGTAGCTGGGTAAACCCCCAGCTAAGTGTCTGCGTACAGGCACATGCTCTGTAGTGCTCAACAGAACAAAACAAGGAAGTTGCAGCCTTGCTTCCTAAAAGCTGACAGCCAATCACATTAAAGCTCAGAGATCCTCCCTCTCCCTGACACAGAACAGGGATTTAAGTTTTTTGTTTTCAAACACAGTTAAGGCTCCTGTCCTAACAATGATATAATCCTTTACATATAAAAAGAAAAATAATATTTGCAGTGTATTTCATAGATAGCATGGATGTAAGAAATGGAATACTAACATTTCAGCAAAAATAAAAAATAAATAAAAATAAGTCTGGGGAATAGAACCTGCAACTTGTACATTTACTCTGTCTTGCTAAAACAGAACAAAGGGCAGGGCATATTACAATAGATTATAAAAGTAACTGGTTACCTGGAGTCTTTCCTGCCTACTAGATGGGGTTATTAAAATTTGCACAGCAGTGTTTAAAGTTATATTGTGCCAATTGAAAAAGTGTCTTAGCTTGTTTCACTTTATTGCCTCTTTTCCAAGCAGCAAGTAATCATACTGTTGATCATCAAATTAAAATGAGAATTTGGTTATTTCTTTCAGCTTAGCTATATTTATTTCCTACATTTCCCTTTCCTTTAAATTATCATCATTTAACACCAGAAATATTCCTTCAGTAGTGATCATTACCTTTTAATCCCAGTTGGCAGAAGCAGTTGCCCACCATAATGATATGTGAGATGGAAAAGTCTTTATGAACACCTGCCAAGGTTGATGTAGTTCTGGAGGGGCTGCTGTTTCTGTTGACTGGGAAAGTCAGAATGCCCTTGGAATGTAACATATGGTATAAGCACAGAAGCCATATAAATAAATGAGTAAGAGCAAAAAATACTATAAACCAGGTTAGTCAGGCATTTAATAAAAAATATGGGTACTAAATTTAAAAGAATCTAGCAGATAGCTTTGCTTTAATTTAAAAAAAAATGAGACCAAAACAAATCTGTCCTGTATGCAAATCGTATTTGTAACTGCATTATTTTGCTTGTCAATTAAAAATGTATTAGTAATATTGTATCCATTAATAAAAGATGAAATTCTTAGGCAAATAAATTCTATTTGACGTGAGAAAAGAAAAATATAAGATTTTCTCTGCATTTCTCTATTTTCACCACCAGATGGCCTTCTAAAATCAGTTTGGATAAATGCATAACAACAAGTAACAGTCCTAAACACACACAGCCATTAATGCGAAAAACACATTGCAAATTGTAACATTATATGAGTGTCCAGAGAACAAAGCGATACAAGAATAATGTAGATTACAAGCAAATAGCAATTGCTGAGCACAAACCAGTGAGGGAGAGACATTAGTCTATTGTCATTGGCATGTAAAAGAGAGTCTATATTTTGTTGTAACTATTTGTTACAATCAATAGTAATTCCTGATTAATATGACGTCACAGGAGTAACTTTATTTATTCAACATTTTGCCATTTACTATATGTATTCTGCATTTCACACCAGCCATGGATAGTTACACTTGCAGCTCCAATCATCATTGTTAGCAAAAGTTATATTAGCATTTCTTAGTGGAGTGCTGGATGTTTGAGGTTAGGTTTGAACACTAGGAATAGGCTGTTCCAATCGGCTATGTTTCAGATATGACTTGAATTAATCTTGTCAAGTGTTGACAATATTTCATTTAAAGTGCTAGTACTAGATTAATTGCTTCTGCCTAAAATCTTTGCTACTGTTTAACATTACCCACACTACTTTTAGCTAAAAAGTTTGCATTACAACTCTGGTAGTTTCCTTAAACAGACAAATTAGGGTTACAGCTTTAAAGAAACCAAATTACCAAGAGTCTTGATTCTGAAGTTGGCATCGGAGCTTTCAGTTTTTTGGCAAACCTTTTCCTAATAGTCGGTGACTAGACACATGACAAGAATATATTTCTGCATAATAAAATACCTATGTTACAAAGTTTGAGTGAAGAACAAACATTAAAGGACATGCTTACCCCTCCATAAACTCCAATAATAAGTGGGCTCTTCCTCCCAATATCCAATAGCAGTTTCACACCTCTTCTTTCAGTTAAATGAGCTCTTTAAGAGCAGTGGAGGAGCACTAGAAATCATGGCACTGCCACAATAAAGGAAGCCGGGTGAAAATCATGATCTCTGGGATTTTTTTTTGGGGGGGGGGGACCTTAACATGATTATTATTGGTATTGGGGCTTTTTAAAATAGTTGCTTTGGAGATTCAGTTGGGGATCCGAAGAGACCATTTCCTGATTTTCTCACATGTAGCCAGACCTTCACTCCATCAACTCAACTTACAGGTACAGGTAACATTTGCAACTATTCTCTGCTTCCTTAAGAACAATGTAATGTATTTTCTCTTATTCAGATCCTTTCCCAGAACCATTAGCATTAGCATTCCTCCCTGCACTAGCAGGCATTAGGAATATTGTAGCCAAAACTTCTGTCTTAACAGGAGCACCCTCACTTGACAATTGAGAAAGGACACCTTTGGTACTAAACATGTTGTGGTACACTGCCCGAATAAACACAATTCCATGCATTTGGTTGTGATATTCCTTCAGTGAGCCTACTTTCTTCTTTATCTTGATATGCTAGTGTCTGGGACAGAGCTCTAGGAACACTGGAAGTAAGTCATTGTGAGCTCTGTTGGCTATATATTACCAGACTGGAAATGGAATTTGAAATGTCATATAGCTTGTTTTCATCAAGCCCACAATTTGCAGTTGATGTAATAGAAACAGAAGGCTTTTACATATAGAATAACCTATGTGGCTTTTCTTTTCTGACTCTGGGCACATATAAACAATTTTCATTTCTCAAATAAGAAATTAGTGTGTTTAAATTGGAAAGTGTCTATGTCTGTTCTGGGAGGGATAAGGATGAATAAGCGGCAAAGCCACTGGTAAATAGGCAGCTGTGTAAGTACTGGAAGAGACAATGACGCAGCCGCTACAAACCAAGGCTTAAAGTCACACTAAAGATCATAAATTGGTTGGTGCAACTTTAAGCCCTTATAACTGTGCTGTGCCCGCCCTCCACCACCTTGAATATGACCCTGTAATTTCTCAAAAACATAACCTAGAATATCTCTAAATATAACAAAGTATAAGGAAAGATCTCCAGGAGACTTAGGGGTGTAACTAGAAAGCATCAGGTCTAATCTTTAAAGGAGTCCCCCATCCCTGCTTCATCTACAGCTGTGGCCTGGGGTGGCTGCATCTCTGGAAGAAAGAGTTGAGAAGTTGCACCCCCCCCCACCCACACACCCTGTAGTTGCAGGAGCTGCTCCTTTTACTTTAACTCAAAGTTCATAATGACTTTCAACAATTTTGAATCATAAGCTCTCTTTGTAATAAACTAGCTGAACGTGGCAAACAAATTAATAATTATTTGTCTTATTTTTTTATAGCTAAGCAAGTGCATCCACAAGTACATAATAGACAAGCAGAAAGCAGTCTTGCTGCCAGCAACTCAGTAGATTTTGACAAGAAAGATGATCAAGGTAAGTATATACATATTAATACTAATACTACTAATAATAAATGTATTAATACTTTCAATACATTTTTATTCCTATGTATTCTTGTTCAAAGCAAATATAAAGCAACACCAATATTTATTAACTTTAGTAATAAGCATGAAGAACTAAACATTGTTTTATTTTCAAGCAACTATGGAATTTCAAAGTTGAAATCTTTTCATTGATGCTAACTTTCTGTTTTTATTGTAAACATTTTGTGACAAAATTGAGATTTCAAGGTTGAAATGCCACCTTAAAAATACAACCCACCAACTGAACAAAACCTTTTAGGTTCAGGTATCACTAACAGACAGTTTATTTTAGCAATTTTGTAAATAGTAGACCAAGAATACGAGATCACCTATACAAGTTTATGGTGTGTATGGTCTCTAGATACAGGCCTTTACCAAATCACTTGTCATATAAATGTGATACATGGCAAAATATACAAGCAAACAAATGAAATGGCATTACTGGAATCAAAGCCTCTTTAGGAAAGTTTGGGAAACAGAGCATACATGATTCTAAATTGCCAAACATAAAATAGAGGTATAGAAGAGGGTTGGTTGGTTGATGTATATTATAAAAGAGGGTTGGTTGGTTGATCTATGGTATAGAAGAGGGTTGGTTGGTTGACCTATGGTATAGAAAAGGGTTGGTTGGTTGACCTATGAACACATTCAGTTGTAATTGCTATGTTCTTAAAGGTTTTCATAATAGTGATTAGGGTGCACAAGAAATGAGAGATCAGGTTTTTAAAGAGTGTACACTTATTTGTAAACTTCCTTTTCTTTATCCTGCAGTTAAGTTTGTATCCTGCATAAACGCTTATGTCATTTGTCACTTACCTTAATAGAAAGCAAAGCATGATTTTCTCAAAATGCGCAATAATCTTTGGTTAAAAAAAATCAAGGCAAGGAACTCAGGTGCTGAATCATTGAACTCCTTGAATATACACTGGATCACAAAATACCCCCATTAGTCTTTAAATCCAACATCATACATGTATTTTAGTCTTACACTGGCAGCACTCAGTAAATACAATAGTCCAGAATTAGTGGAATATTAGTGGATTTCATCTATTAATGAATATAAATACTTTCTCTCTCCTTCTGAAGCTGTACACCAAAAGCTAAGTGATGAAATCTACAGCCAAGATTTGAAGATAACTCAACTGAAGAGACAGGTTGAAAATATATCCACAAACATGAGTCATGTGCACTTGGCTTTGAACTCTCTAGAGGAAAAAATCAATGAGGATAATAAAGGAAACAGCATCCAATCATTCCTCAAAGGTAAAATACCCCATAAAAAAACATCTATCTGTGATTTTGCTATTATTAGTTTACATGGATACAATGTGTTTGTCACAATCAAACTCTTAATTAGAAGCCATTTATTTTTAGCAGTGACAAACATAACCATTTCATTGTATTTTAGGTTTTGTAGATGGTTTTATTAATTTATGGGCTCTGTATAATGCCCCTTTACTTACCCTTTTTTTTTCAAGAAAACCCCCTCCATTGTGTATTTTGCTCTTAACCTTCTAACTGCCCTGCTTCCAGTGGCCATTCAAAAGTAAGGATGACCTCAGGAAAGGGTATAAATAGACAGCTGCGCCCAACGCTGCAACTTTGTAAATGCTCCATGTGTTTTAGGTTCTCTGGTTCTCTCCCAAAAGACAAATTGATAGCCCTTGTGATGGTGAAATATGCAATTAACTCAATTAAACCTGAACTGGAATGAAAGGGGTAACTCCAGCCCACAAAAAAAGCAAAAGTTTGTAGCTTCATTACCCCCAAAACCCCACTTACACACAACCGATCTTTTACCGGAAGTCCTGCCTCCTGTGCTCCTGTTGCAAGCTGGCTATGAGCATGCTCGCAACCACTTGCAGCTGTCAGCCATTGGCCGTGATGTCACCATCATGGAAGCTGCAGAAGGGGTTGGACTGGCAGGGGCACCTGTCATTGGCTGAGTAATCGCGTCTCAGCCAATCACAGGCGCCACAGCCAGTCCAAGATCTCGGAAAGGTAAGACAATCCTTTTAGCAATATTAAATCTCCCAAATTGGTTTTTATACTGTAATTTTTACAATTTGATTTTCATAAGTTCTTGTTTTATTTCAGATCTGAAATCCAAAAGCATTACAGAATTAATCAAGGAGATTGTTAAGGATCAGCTTACTCAAATGGACATGCAAGAAACTGTAGCCCAGCTTTATAAAAGCATGTCTGGTATATCTGTTGAACTTGAAAAAACCAAAGAAGCTGTAAAAGTTCTAAATAACACAGTTATAGCCTCCAGTCATAAATGTTCTTTTGAAAAAGAAAAAACCCCGACAATGGATGATGTATTAGAACTGAAAACACGAGTGGAACACTTGAAAGATACGGCTTTTGTTTGTAGCACATCCTTTAAGGAAATGGAGGAAAAGCATAACGCTTTAGAGAAAGAGCTTGCGAATGAGAAATTAAGAAGTAATTTCTACTTTGAATCTCTTAATAGCACTCTATCTAAAATGAAGGAAATTCATGGACAGTTACTAACAGATAAAAATGCAGGCGCACAATTGGGTTCTACAGTACATGTTCCTGTGGAAAATAATATTACAGACTATCTCGTTTCTATGCAAGATAAGATGAGGAAACAAAATATAATGATGCTACAATTGTATGACGATATTAATGCTCAAGACAGTAAAATCAATAACTTTTCCAATACACTGGATCTTCAGAGACAATCAATTGAACAAGCATGTGAAGACAGATTTTCATCATGTAAAGATGCTTTTCAGAAAGTGATGAAGGGGACAGAAGAGAATGTCCATGTCTTAAACAAAACTGTGTCTGATGTTGTCCTTCCACTGGATGACACTATAGATAAAATGAAGGAGCAAATAAATGATTTATGTTATGATATGGAAATACTGCAACCCCTGATAGAAAAGGGTGCTCCTTTTAGCATGACAAATGAATACGAACATCGAAATGACATATCTGAAATGAAAATGAAGATTGAAATGCTTACAACCTCTTTAAGTAACCTGAACACAAAGGTTGAGGAACTTAATAAAGGTCAAGTGAAACTTCAAAATGATGGTGAAAGTCGTGAAAAAGTGTTTGATAGGCGAGTTACCGAATGCCTTACGCAAGTTGAAGATGGACTAAATAAAACCATGGATATTATAAACAGTGCTGTTGATTCCATTCGAGATAACTATGAGTTAAAATCTCAAACAACTTTTGCAGATAATGAATCTAGGCTGAATAACGATACCACTGAAAGGCTGGACAGAGTGTTGTCTGTCTTTCCAACGATCATACAAATGAATGAAACTTTGCAGAGTTTAGTGAACAGAAATATAAATAAACCTGGATTTGAATTATTTACAAATCCAAATAATGCTGATGAGATCAGTTTCTCAAATTCTTTCTTCAATTTATCTAAAAAGGTAAATCAAATCTTATCCACTTTAGACTTCAATCAAATGACGGTCACACAAATTGAGGAAAAGTTGCAGCGCCTAGATAAGAACTGTTCAAGCTGTGGGGCTCGATTACAAAGCAGAGAATATCAAGTAAGTCAAAATAATGTCACCACTTTCCAAAGGACAAATAAGGAAGAAGAAAAGGGACAGAAAGAAATCTATTCTAGAATCAAAGCTCTGGAGTTTAAAACAATAAGACTGTCAACAAGCATTTCTCCTCTGAACAAAACAGCAAGTGAAGCACAGAGCTTGTGTCAGATTGCATTTATAAATATTAAAAAGGTGAATGAAAGTGTTCCTCAGTTAATTAAAACAGCTCAACCAAACATTACAAGTCTTCAGGGAGGTTTTGAGGAATTAATAAAGTCTTTAATTGAAGTCAAAACTGAAACTATTTTAAGTAATGTGACTTCATATATAGATAAAACACTAAATGAAATTACAAGAAATGTTGCTAAAATTCAAAACCAAATGAAAGTATTTAACAAAAAGACAGTGCCACCGAAAAAGCCCTCTGCAAATTCTACTTCTTCTACTGTTGGCCGCAACCAAAGAAATACAGATGTTGCACATCAAGGTCAGAAATATTGAATTATTAAATTGTAGGTACATTATGTTATGCCTTTATTACAAGATATTTGTCTTTGATTTCTTTGTATGTTATACTAGAGAAATTGGATTTTCAAAAAGTTTTTAAAATTCTAAAACAAACTCATTAGAAGTCACGTTCAAAGTGTCCAAAATTGAAATGGTTCCATTTTTTTATATTTAATATCATTATCAGCTTTGTTCAAATGGCATAGGAACCTGGGAAATGGTCTGGGGAATTTGTATCGATGCCCTCTACCTTTATAAAAAATCATTCAATAATGGAATTTTCACATGCAACCTGTTTTTGGCGGTTCTCACCGTGTTAAAATATTTAATTTAATGGAATTTTAAAAATATGATGAGAACTCGCAATCAGGTGTGTTGGAATTTGAAAACCTTTATTGTAGTTTAAAATCTTTGTAAGGTAACACTGAACATGGTTTGACATATGGTTATTAGAACAAGAATGTAAACAGGCGTACGTTCAATATTAGGAATGCTCTGGTATAACATTAAAAAATATGCGGGAAGATTCAATTTCGGGAAGTCGCGTAACTTACCTTAGCCCAATCCCGCGATACAATACCTGATTTAAACGAGATTACGTCAGGTATTGCATTGCGGGATCAGGCTAAGGTAAGTAACGCGACTTTAAAGCCTCCCACACAGTAGCGTTAAGTTTCGGGCTACCAAGTAGCGCAGAACTTAGCGTTAGAGGTTTTGGATCGATAGCACAGTGCTATTTCCAAAAACATTTGGAAATGGCGCTGTGCTCTAAAATCCTTCTAAACGGGTTAACGTGGGTTTTAGAAGAATTTGGGCCATATTGAATCTCCCCCTAGATGTGATAATAGAATAATTTCTCTTTTAATATGTGTACATCCTCCTACAGCTTATCTTTCTAAGATTGTCCTGTTTCTTTTTAATAGAGGAATTCTCCAGTTGCATTACCTCTCCGTGCTACAATGGTGGAACATGTATAAATGAAAAAAAGTCTTTTGTGTGTGCTTGCCGTCATCCATTTGGGGGAGTTAACTGTACCATCAAGATTTCAGATGAGAACGCACACTCTCCTGGTAAATATTATTTTGTAAAAACAGCAGTGAATTTTCTAACAGCCCCTCATCCCTAGAAGAACCTGGGTGCGGTGCTCTGAAAAGTCACTAGAAAATGAATGCATGTGTTCACTCTCTGAGGATAAATGTCATGTTGTATGTAGATTTTAGGATATTTGTGAATCTTTAAATACCCTCCCATGGATTACAATGTGAAGAATCTAAACTTTGTCTAAATATGATGAATCAGTAGAACATCTGTTAACGCACGACTGGTTTAGAATAATTTGTTATTAGTAAATAATAATAAATTACTATGAAGTGTTATGTTTGCATTATATCCATTTTGTTACACAGATCTAGAATGTGGACAGAAATTACAAAATGAAATGAGAAGTGGACTATTCTACAAAGGAATCACTTTAATTTTCTGTTTTCAGTATTTGTTCAATACACTCCTTATTATACAATTTTATGACCACAAATGTATTGGCTCGGTCTTAAGATCCTTTTATTTTATTTGTTGCAGACTTTTCAAAGGGATCCTATCGCTTTGCACCTATTGTGGCCTTTTTTGTTGCTCACACATATGGCATGACAACTCCTGGACCAATCCGTTTTAATAACCTGTATGTTAACTATGGATCTTCTTATACACCCTCAACTGGCAAGTTCATTGTTCCATATCTTGGAGTTTATATTTTCAAATACACAATTGAATCATTCAGCCCTAGGATCTCTGGATTTCTGGTTGTTGATGGTGTGGACAAGATAGCCTTTCAGTCTGAAAATATTAACAACAATATGTACAGTGACAGAATTATCACTGGTGATGCCTTGCTGGAGTTAAACTATGGCCAAGAAGTCTGGTTACGTCTGTCAGCAGGATCTATTCCAGCGCAATATCCTCCTGTTACCACATTTAGTGGTTACTTGTTGTATCGCACTTAAAAACAGATTGTACGCTATCTCATTTCACATAACATATAAAGTCATGAAGAATACAAAGACACTGTTGAACTGTATGTCTTACAAATACAATATATTAATTACATATACTGTATATAAGTAGTGTTACATTAAATACATATTCAGGATTATTCAACAAAAGTTCTTATCATTTAAAATGGTGCTATTTTTGCCCCAACCAATCAGAACGTATTTAACATTTGAGCTAACATCTGATTGGTTGGGGCAAAATTAGCACCATTTTAAATGATAAGAACTTTTATTGATTAACCCTGATAATATATTATAATACATTAAAAGGGACATATTGAAACATTTTTATATAATTTTATATACCGCATATACTTGTGTATAAGCCAATCAGAGTATAAGCCTAGATACTTATTTTTACCTGAAAACCGGGTAATTGACTTGCGTATAAGCCGAGGGTTGACTTTCTCCCATAGACAGCCCCATAGATAGTTCCACAGACAATCCCATCGAAAGCCTTTTACACAGCCCCATAGAAAGTCCCATTCACAGTCCCATAGAAAGCCCCATACACAGATCCATAGAAAATCTAATACACAGATGTGCCCTGCATACCTTTCTGTGCAGCCTGAATATTAAAGTTCCCTCCTTTAGAGAAGTTTGTTGAATCCTTTTACTTATTTCATTTATTTTCCCTTTCCCTTGCAGTCTGGGCTGATCTATGATTGAGAAGGACTATAATTGCTTAACCCACTGAAATCAAGAGGATTCTGTGCGTTACAGGGTACAGCTTTTGTTTTCCTAGGGCTATATGTTTTTGTGCAGCTGCTCCTTCAAGCATCCAGATCAGCCAAGACCCAAGCATAAGCCAAAGGGAGACTTTCAGGATAATAAGTAAAATATCTCAGTTTATACTCGAATATATACGGTATTTGAAAATATTTTACCTCTATTGGCCAACATACAAAAAATGTGGTTTCAGTTATTTTCCAGCCTAATTTCATGGTGATATTTGCCACTGCAAAATCAATTTGCTTCTCATTGCTAAAACAGTAGATTAAAAAATAATGTTATTTAAAACCTTTTGGGGCATTGCTTTATTTGGTAAAACCGCTTGTGAAACAGTCCTGCAGTTTGTCCATCTCTACAAATTTTGTTTCTAATGATATTTGAAAGTGATATGTGTTACAAACAAAGTATTTTTAAATAAAATATTAGTTTTATCATTTTTATTTATTTTATTAAGTCAAATACTATTGTTAAGGCTAGGCCACTCTAAAAAGTTTTTGCTGCAAATGCATGTAAAAGCGGATACAAACAGACACAAGCGGATGGCAAAAGCCAGACAAACAGGGGGCCAAAGGGGCCGGCCAAGAATTTTATTCCAGGACTAAAAAATAGATGAACAAAAGCAGTAAAGGGAGGGAGGGGGGTTGTTCCTACAGTTTGAAGGTCATAGCTGGAACTGGATGTACTGTTTAATAGGGGTACTAATGAGAGTGTAGCACTACCAACACCAAACTGGATGCTGGAGGTACTGTTTTTTACCTTCTTGGCTGGATACTGTGTGAAAGTCTACTGGTACTGTAAAAATGAATGTGATACTGTAGGGAAAGTCTGCTGGTACTGAAAAAGTTTATACTATAGGGAAAGTCTGATCACATAGAAGAAATGGATAAGGTAAGGGAAATTGTCTCATGTTTAGACAAATGGTTGCTCCCTGTTGGTACAAATATCAAAAATTATGTTGGCAACCCTGCATTGGCCTGTAGAGACTATAGAGGCCCTACTGCTGCTTGTCATTCAGTTTCTTTTCCTGCCAATGTCTTTGATTACATTTCCTCTTTTTATCTGATGGACACACTCCTTAGGCTAAATTACAACTACATTTTGTGGAAGTGCTATTGACCAGTAGCACTTCCACAAAATGTAGTTGTAATTTAGCCTACGGAGTGCTTCCACAGTCCTTCTATTGTATGTATTCATTAGGAAGCATGGTCAAGCTTACATGTGGTAATAGCACCCCTAACATGCCCCTTTAATAGGAGGTCCAATGCCTTTAATATAAGGCACTCGATGGACAGCCTCTTCCCTCATTTTAAAAAAATGCCAATGGGCTAGGGAGAAGTGAGAAAGTCTGCTATATTGATCCAGTGTGCAAGTATGAGAAATGCAAAAGTTTGCTAATCATAATTAAAGTCAAAAACGTTAGAAGTTAGTACCTTCCAGAACGGGGTTACCTTGAAATGGTTGAAGATTTTTTGTTCATGTGATTACAGTAATGTATATTAAAAACTCTTTCTTTATAGTGTGCCAGTGTGCAATAATATGATATTGTATTGTATGAGAGGCCTAGGAATGTGCATTGATTATCTTTTTATCGTTTCTTTGTTTGTATATATATTTCTGTCGGTGTATCTGTCCAACTGTTTATCTGTCTCTCTGCTAGTCTGTCTCTCTGTATCTGTCTTTCTATTTATCTGTGTCTCTCTGACTATCTATACATCTGTCTGTCCATCTCTGTTAAATACCTAGTGGATGTGACTTGATTGGGGGGCAGAGAAAGAGTGTGAACTAAAAATGATTGTACTGCACTACGCACATGCTGTGCCATAGTGCCCCTGATATTTTCAGACCCTAGAAACACACCTGCTGAAAACAGTAGTTGACATGGCTGAAAAGTCATATGTTAAATATTTATTAATTAATCTCAGGAAAAATGTGTGTGGAATACATGTTCTTTAATTATACATGGACAGACGTTTGTAGAATGCCCTTGGGGTTGTTTTAGAAGGTCATTTAGACAAATTATCAAAATCAGCACATCATTACATCTTTTGCAGCACAAGATACCCCTGTCAGCAGCAATAAATTATTGACTTTCACCCAAATGTTAAGTCTCAATAAATGTGGATTTCTGGGTAAGGCACTTACCTGGCTTCCTGCTCATGCTATTAACACTTGCAATGATGGGTAAATACATTTAATTTCAACTTGCTTAATGGTTAGTTAGTACCACATGTGGTATAATCAAACTTAAATACAACTTTTTTAGAGTAAGTTTTTAAATAAAATTGATATTTGCTTTAGTTCAAAATACCATTTATGACTTACCAGTGGCAGACAGATTTACAAAAGAGGTCCATTTTATAATAGGAGCAACGGTGGAATATTTCCGCATAAAAACACTCAGCAATGTAGTGATTTTTATAAGAAAAGATTCCACTGTTCCTCCCCATACCCTTAACAGACTCTGTTTGTCTTTAGGAAGTTACAAGCTGAAGAAAATCCTGGAATTTATACTTAACCATAATTTATACAGTATACTTTACCTGAGTGTGCCCTGTCCTACGACTCATAGGAAAGGCATCCGCTCTCTCTGCTGCCTGTACTAGGGTCCCAAAAAAATCCTCCGTATGTAAGCCTGTAAAAAGTAAATGTCTCTGTTGTTCTGGAGATACTTGCAACATAAGGAGTGGGGGGGGGGTGAGTTAGCCCTATCTCCCTTTGACAGGCAATAAATTGGTGAAAGCTTGAAAGCTTCCCTTTAGTTCTGTTTTTAACCCAGTATTTGCCAAGCATTTTAGTGAGCAGGAAGCAGTCATTTAGGGAGACTTGCTATATAACTTGTGTAAGCCTACACACTGTAATATATTGTGGCTGTGACATATGTCACACACAATACACCAGCATGCTATTAGTGGATTTGATTGACAGCTCAAGCAGGAGTGGTGTATTGAAATCTTGACTTCTTTTAACTTATATATCTTGGGACAGAGGAGGAAACTGAAGAAAATAAAGGTACTCTTGGGGAATTATAGAACACATAGAAAGAAAAAAATATATATTTTTCCACTATAGATTCCCTTTAATCAAGGTAATTTTTTTCCTACTTTTTACTTACTAAAAATTTAGTTTTACCAACAAAAAGAAAAACCGCTCCAGCTTCTCACCAGCTGATCGCTGCTTTGTGCGCATGTGCACAAAAGAAAGGAGCTGGTGGGGGCAGCATGCCCTCTGCTGGAGAAAAGGTGTGCGTGGAGAACCGGCAGGTAAATTCTGTAACCCAGGGAAGTGAGAAAGAACTTATCCCTCCTCAGCTTATCCCTCCTCAACCAGTTCTGTTATAAAGTTGCCAAAGCAGGCATGTACAGAGCCAGCAATTCATAGGATACTTTAGGGAGCACTTTTTATGGAACAAAACATGTCCATTGATGTAATTTTAAACACCATTTTGTGGGGCTGGGAATAACAGGTGAATGGATCGTGTGTATTCTCTTGTACCTCAAAGTTAATAAATATGTATTTAGGTTACCTGGGAAGGTTTAATTCTGAAATCGTTTCCAAATATAAGGCAAGTTGGCACCCTTGCAATTAGGTTCTGACTGCTTTGGAGGGTTTTTGTTAAGGGTAGGTTGTAATATTTTTTTTTCAGGTAGGCAGAGGGAGATATATATTAACTTACATGCAGTATTCGTGGATGCTATCACTGGAGTACCTAAACATGGAACCGTCAGCTAAAATTAAACAATCCTGGAGTTCTGCAGTCACATCTTCAGACAATAGACTGTTTGACAAAGGCTTGACGATGGATCAATGTATATACAAAATGTTGCACACTGCTGCTGTTTTGGATAATTTGAAGCCTTAATCTTTAGTGATAGACTGGTCCATCTGGTGTGTTGCAGAAATTTAAAATGTGTTTTATATAGGCAGTCTTATGCAATGCGTCATCTAATTTTTTTATTGGCAATGTGGACAGATTAATATTATTCCGGTACATAGAAAATTTAATTTTGTGCACTTCCTGCCAAAATGTGTGCACAGGCCTACTGAGTTATTTGTGTGGAGACAAGCAAACAGCTTTAAGGGAACAATGGTGTTATACCATCCAGGTCAGGGAATACTGTACCTGTAGTATACTGGACTTGAAGTTTTGTACTTAAAAGCATTTTACTAGTCATATGTTGTTATTTCAGAATTATGTTGCCAGTATTGGCACTTTAATTTGCAGCATATTAAATCTTAAAAAGTATCAAACAACCTATTACAGTTATTATTTCAAACACGACATGTTTTAAGTGACAAGCGCCCTTTATCAATGACACGTGAGTTTGTGTGAAGTCGATGGATGAGGAGTGATCAGTGAGCTAAACGCTGATAGTGGGATTAGTGGTGTGTTGGTAGGTTGGAGGGAGAAGTATTTACAATGGATTCTACTTGTGTGTACTTCATTGACCTTTGTGTAAACAATTGCTGTTGTTGGAATCATTCCTTATTTACTCTCCTCACTGTGTTACCATAGCAATCTTAAAGTTTTTTTGTATGCCTTTATATTTACCACAATAGTTTAATTCTTGAAAGGGGTTATCTGTATTTCATACAGGTTGAAGGAAATGATTTTATCACTGCTGATAACAAGAAGCAATAATATCTATCCTATGCATTGTGATCACTCTTACTGTCAGAGTATCAGGTCACAAATTTAGCTCAGGCAGATACATTTATTTTTGTGAATGTAATGTGACATCCCACAGTGTGTTTTTTACTGGGTGCAGATGATATAGTCTCTCTTTTTAATTTGCTTTGTGTCCTGGAGAATGTGATTTTATCTGTTTTCTAACAGACTTAGACCTACTGCCATAAATCGTTTTCTTTTCCATTCTCAAAAAGAGAGTTTCTAATGCTGGGTACACACCAGCAGATATTTTCGGCCAACCACATCACTTTCGGTCGGTCGGCCGAAAATATCTGTTGATGGTGGGCAGCCGGCCGCAACCAACCTCGATCATACGTTCGTCCGGATCGGTCGTCCCAGCCTAACTTGTATCATAATCTTTGTATTTATACTGATAAGGGACTAACTGGGTTATTCAAAAAATAATTTTGCCCCAACCAATCAGATGTTAACTTTGAAATGTTAAATAAGATCTGATTGGTTGGGATTGGACATAATATCAATACATTTAGAGGCTGATGCAAATAAATTGACAAAAGTTTGCCCATACTATTAATCTGCAGCAACCAATTAGATATTATTTAAAGGATCAGTACACTCAAAAAACAAATTAAGTGTAAATGGAAGCTGCAGCTTTAAATAACCATCTCCCTTTTTTTTCCTTTTAGGTCCTTTTTAGTGTAATGCTTTAACAGCAGTAAATAATTAACACCTCATTGCTTGCTGAAAATAGTAATAACTATTCTTATAGCAGGTGTGTTGCGAGATATGTAAAGTTAAAACATTTCTTCTCTATCAACCATAGGAACATCTACACCTGCTAAAGTCTCCGTTTTCCTGACATTGTCTCATTGTCATCGTCTTGTTGATTTTCTATACTTTACATGTACTCTTTACTAAAACCATCTACAGTATACTACTGTATTGTAAATGTGCACGTTGATTAATTATTACAGAGAAAATCAAACCTGGCAATCAATATAAGCCATTTGTTTATTTTTATTCTAAAATACATTAGTTACTGTACCATTATACACACATCATCAATTAATAATCCCACCTACTTGCCTGGATTATTTTAAAATGTTTTCCATTCAATAGAAAAAAATATTATACTTTAGTCTATATGTGTTTCCAAAAACACAAGTTTATATTTGTGATATTAGTTGTAAAAAGTCAAAGCTTAAAAATACATTTTGAGGTTTTTTTTGTTTTTTTTTTTATAAATGTAACTATAGTGGCAGGGGTGTATTTAGGGGGGGATAAGTGGTGCCTGGAATCCCCTCTTTGCCTGCTCAATGCAGTCTGCTGTTCTACTTCTCCTGGTGTCCATAGACTGTTACATAGACTGTTACATAGATTGTTACATAGATTGTTACATAGACTGTTACATAGATTGTTACATAGATTGTTACATGGACTGTTACATAGATTATTACATAGATTATTACATAGACTGTTACATAGATTGTTACATAGACTGTCACATAGAGTGTTACATAGATTGTTAGATAGACTGTTACATAGATTGTTACGTAGACTGTTACATAGATTGTTACATAAATTGTTATATAGACTGTTATATAGATTGTTACATAAATTGTTATATAGACTGTTATATAGATTGTTACATAAATTGTTATATAGACTGTTATATAGACTGTTACATAGATTGTTAAATTGTTAATTTAGCTGTGAGTTAGAAGCAGCATTTGTATTTTTCAAAAATGTATCCAGTCTGTCCTGTGATTGGCGGCACCATAACTAGTAATAATTGATACAGAACTATATCAATATTAACCCTGCAGCTTCCTGAGGTAAATGCTGAGACTTGGTTTATATACATTACTTACTACACTGTGATGGAGCTTAGTGAGCAGGAATAGAAGACAAATTTTGGAGGTGGGTGTATAGCTGACTGTCAACATTTTATTAATATATATATATATTATATATATATATATATATATATACACACATACACACAGGCGTGATTGTTCCATATATTCTTTATAAAGAATCGTTCAATGTGCCCATACATGGTCCTTCCTCTACTGTAGTAAAGGGAACTGGTAATGGAAATTTTCTGTTTTGCCCAAAAGGTCCTGATACTGACAAAATCCAGCAAATTCTGTCAGATCCGCCGTCAGTGTCACATCTCTGACTTTAAAAGACACTAATGATAATGTAGTATAAATGTGGATTTCTCAGTAAAATAGAACGTTAGGCAGGATACACACGGGCAAATTTTCCAGCCCGACTGTTCGCCGCTATAGAGTGGTCGGCCGCAGTAAATGTCTCCTATGGACCACACTATTGACAATGATTTACTGGCATGTCAAATTGCCCGTTTGTCCGATCCAGGAATCTGCGTTCACCACCGCCGAAATCCCCGATACACAGAAATATCCGTTGGTTGGCCCTAAAATTTGTTGTATACTGAACCTTAATAAATATACTTTATAACAAAAGTAAAGGGAATATCTGTATTGGCTACCTGTGATAATCATGGCAATTTGAGAATATACAGTATATAATTTTTTTATATGATCCGTATATAATAGAACACATGGATGTATTCGGTCATGAACCTGCTTCTGGGCTTGTTCAATGGTAACCCATTTAGGAATCCCCCCTTTGAAAATCCTGCACTTGCCACTGGGTGGTACAGATTTCTGCACTTTCTAAAATCACTGCTGTACATATTGCTGTACTCAATGCTCTGACTGGTTCTGTTCTCTGTGATGCACCTCCTGGTGCTGTACTCTGTGCTCTGATGGGTTCTGTTCTCTGCTGCTTTAAACAATGCAGGGATGAGAGACAAATTCAAAATAACACACATTTTCCCTAACCTGTGGTTTAGAAACTGCTGCCTTTAATGCAATTCTTAGTTCTTAGCCAGAGATACAGCTCAGTAAAATGTATCCGAACAACATTCATTTTCACTTTGAATCCCCATAGCTCACTGGATGATGCACACTGACTATGCAATGGGACTGTCATACCTTGGAAGATTTCCTATACCAGGATACTGCTCCCCTACAGACTTTTTGTATGGAACCTTTTTACATCCTAGTCTGCACATTGAACTTTCAGGTCCTAGGCTCCTGGCTCTCAGGAGAGGTGTTGGGACAGTTTCCTTGCCCTATGTTTCTTTTTTTCTTTTTATTTATTTTTCAATAATATTTGGGTTTTTTTAATTAAAAAAATGGGAATGTTCTTATTTTTAATGAATGTCACTTGTTTAAGTCATCTTAATTGGCATTTTTTTCTCTAAAACTGTGGTTTAGGATTAACTTCTCTCTTAACTGGCAGTTCCACCATTTAAAGATCCACTTATAACACTTACAAGCTACTGTAATTTCACATGTGACCTTTTTTGTCCCATGTGTTCCTGTGTAAACCTTATCATTCAAATCTTATTGAGCACAGCAAATTATAAATGTGACATTGTCACTCCGCTGTGTTTTCAATAGGTTGCAGGGCCTTAGCACAATCAGTTAATTATTGCTGCTGTGCCGTCTCCTTCCATTATCCCATGACTGATGTGCCTGACATCTCTGATTCTTTCTGTGTGGTAACTGCGCTGCTCCTGCATGTCATTTTCTGTCTGAGTCATCCTTACATGTCAGTAGCCACTAGTGTAGAGATTTTCTGGTTGAGGAAACACTGGAATTTAATTCTAGAAATAAAAAAATTTACTAATTCATTAATTATCTTCTGCTAAATAGATTTTCTGTTCTTTTATTATGTTAGACTTCAGTTATTCTTAGCTTGGTACTTACTGTCAAGACCGTGAGTGTCATTTAACCTTCCAAAGATATTATCAATAATGGCATCATTAATTTTCCATTTATTTCACTTAACCAGCAGTGTCTAGCAATATGGCAACTCCCACCTATTCCAACTCACAGGTACTCAAGGGGTTAAAAAGTTTCTTGGTTTAGACCATTACATAGGAGTTGTATTGCTCTTTGGTCTTGCCCCATATGTTTGTTCTTCAGATAAGCCTAGCCCTGGTCCTGTAGGTTATCTGAAAGTCAAAGAAGGCCATAAATGAAGTACAGGCCAAAGAGAATCAGCACCCTACAGCAGGGGTCCCCCAGCTTGATGCCGAGTACTCACAAGGTGATTTTTCAGCCAAACCGACTGATATTTTCATATAAAATTCATTTTATTATAACACCATTTTCTTTTATTTTTGTATTATATGTAGAGATGTCCGAACTTCGCAAAATCCGGTCCGCTCGAGGATCCGCAAATTTTCGAAAAATGAAAAATACGAGTAATCCTCGTAATTTCGAAAATATTCGAAAATACGTATTTACGAAAATAAGAGCCATTCTCGTATTTTTGCAAATTTTCGAAAATATGAGAAATCCGCGGTTCGGAAGGCAGAAAATCCGCCGTTCGCGAGCGGGATAAATCCGCAGCGGATCCGGTTTCGGATCCGCGAACCGGCCATCCCTAATTATATGCACTGTCCACCTTTTGAAATATTAAATCTAAAATTTAAAAAGTTTTGTCTTTGATGCTCAAAAGTAACTCAGTTAGGGCCATATTTAAAAAGTCGTGGTATTGCTTTTTAGCCATACCGTGACTTTAACGATCGGTATCATAAATTTACGATCGATCGTTAAACTGATTGGAGATTAACGATCGGTTTAACGATCGTAAATTTATGATACCGATCCTAAATCTACGGTTACAAAATCATAGATTTACGATCCCCATAGAATACCATTGCGGTAGTCTAGTACCGAAACAATCACAAACTTTCGTTAATTAACAAATGTTCGTTTGTAAATTTATGGCCGTGATTGTAAATGAACTAACCCGCGGTATCGCTAAAAATCGATGTCGCGGGATTATAAATATGGCCCTTAGCCTCTTATAAGTTTACTTGTGTTTTAATGGTCTTTAAGTGTATCAAATGCTTTGCTAGTGTAAATGCTAATTAACTCTGCGACTGCAGTGAATGACTGATGCTAATTAACCTGTTGGTTGCTGAATTGAGTAGTGGATTGTTAACCATTTAGCTGCCAGGGCAAGGGTGTGCATAGCTAGTGAGAGTCAAGAGTGATTGTGGGGTGTATTCGCAGCCAGAAACGTGGAGTGGTGGCAGTGAATACCGATTGATTGGTCAGATCACGTGACCAGCGAACTGGAGTATGTGACCGGACACTTTACAAAGCCTCATAGAAGTTTGTCTTGCATGGTGTCCTCCTCCTCCAAGAATTTACACTGATCTTTACCTGATCCAATCCTTGTTCTATGACAGTAAACTTAAAGGGGAAGTTCAGTGCAAATACATATGCTTTTCAGAAAAAAGAGCAGTATTTTTTTTTCTCCCAATAACCTTAATCTGCCAATTCAGCATTTTGTCTGTGTATAAATAAATGCAACCGAAATCCTGACTTCCTGTTTGCAGGACCCCTAGTAGAGACCATTATGGTCTTGCCCTTGACCCAGCGCCTGGATTCATCCAGTTGCTCAGTAGAGATCTGAGCATCTTTGACCCATCCAACAGCCAATCAGTAGAAATAACTGTTAGGAACATTCCAAGGAAGTGGTGCATCCTGGGAAGAAGAAGGACCGTAAGAACCTGAAATGGCAGCTTACTAATGTCAACCGCAGGGAACAGCAAGAGGTATGAAATCAACTGATTTTTCAAAATGGGAGAGAATATGTAGAATAACTAAGAAGGCATTACCCAAACTAACAATTTAACAAATATTGATAATTTCCACTGAACTGTCCCTTTAAGTTGGGTACACACATGACAGATCTATGAAAGATTACAGACAGGATCTGCAAGATTCTGTCTGTCATTTTTCAAAGATCTGGGTACACACAGTACAAAGTTTTCTACCTATACACAGTATAGGGAGAATGTTCAGGACTGCATGTTTCCCATGCCCACGGCTGACTCCCTATACTTTAGTACAGGGAGACGAGTGCAGCCAGTGGAAATTTTCAGCATTTCCGAATGGCCGCGAGGCCGACGTTGGAAAATTTGCTTTACACATTAACAATAAAGTGCCGATACCATCAAATCCGACAGTATCGGCGCATATATCATTAATGTGTGTACCCACCTTTACAAGGAGATGGACAGATAAGTACTTACTTTTGCACATAGTGACTTTGTATGTTATAACATGTCCATTGATTTGTTCTGCCTGCAAGAAGGTGACATACTTAAATACAGGGGTTTTCATGCCTGAACCAACAGCTTCATCTGTAGTAGAGATGTCCGAACTTCGAAAAATCCGGTCCGCGCGAGGATCCGCGTATTTTCGAAAAAATCCGAAAATTCGAAAATCCGCGAGCGGACCCGTTAAAACGTATTAAAATGAAAGTTCGGCAAAATCCGCATTAAAAGTGGTCTAAATAGCCTTGGTAACGTACACTTAACCACTCAGGGACCTGGGTAATGGCCTTAGAAGCACGTATAAATGCCAACAATACCTAAAAAGTACAGTCCGCTAGTGTGACTTTAAAAAACGGTATTTTTCGAAAATACGAGGATTCCCGTGAAAACGAAGATTTCCGTAAAAAAACGGGGCTTTCTGTAACTATGATAGCTGCCATTGGCTAATTTGGATCATGTGGCTTGCTCCGTCTTGAAAATTTACACGAATTACTCGTTTTTACGAGTATTCTCGTAATTACGTGAATCCTCGTAATTACGAGGATCTTCGGTTTTTCCGTATCCCGCAAGTATCGTAGATCCTCGTAATTACGGAGATACTCGTATTTTCGGAAATTTTCGTAAAAAAAAAAAACCGCAGTTCGGAAGTTCGGAAGGCCGGAATAATCCGCCGTTCGCAGATGGAGAAATCGCGGCGGATCCGGGTTCGGGTCCGCGAACCGGCCATCTCTAATCTGTAGCGGTGAAAGTGATAACTGGGAAAACTCAACCTACAGTCATAGAAATTCTCTACAAGAAAAATCGTACTTGAATACATGTAAAACAAATTGCGGGAACTTACTACTATGAGTATTTTTAGTAGTGATAAGGGAAAGTGATTACACCTTCCTCCTTTACATTTTCTTCTACATTATTCTTTAATCAGGTTTTGTATTTAGCACTGTACAGTATTTCTCCAAAAGAGCTGCTGACTTCTAAACAATGATAGGTTTTAACTTTTAAAAAATGAAAGAATATCCTTTCTTTCATGACACTGATTGATCTTGACAGGCTTTGCATATTATTAAGTTTTGAACACCAAACTCTCAAGTACAAACGAGTACAAAAAGAATTTTTGATGTGTTGATTTTAAGGCCATCTGCATGTTCTATAAAGGATATGGAAGAATATGATAATTATAAGAATATGTGTTTTCATTAAATTTGGGTTAAATTCTTATTGCGATTATTCTGAGGTCACGCAATCATAAATATTTATGATTTTTTCACTGATAAGGCCATTTGGAATATGCAGACAGTTTTGAAAATTTCTGTATACAAAAATGAAATCTATGAATTGTACAGTAGATGGTTTAAAGAAGGAAAAATTAATTCAAGAGGAACCAAACCAATTTTTAATAAGAACTTTCTTTCAAGAACACCCACGCACAGTAAGATACAGTATAGCTCAGTACTGCATTTACAAACATGTAAAAAGTGGATTCTGTAACTAAAAAGGCTTTTATGTTGTTGCCAGTGCTTGTCCCTCTCCATGTAGTCTCACAACAGCCATGTGAGCAAGGGCACCTTGATAAGACTAAAAAAAGCTGATGTTACCCTGCAGTTAATTTTTTGCCAGAATGGCACAAATAAAGATTTGGAATTGCATACAACCTACCAAGAAGTATACTAAATAGTCAGCTACTTTTACGTGTCACTGGGTTTTGTTTTTTTTTGTTTTTTTTCTTTGATTTTGTTCCTAGTAAAAAATAAACTTTCTAAATGTATCCATTTGTGTTATCCATCTTATGTGTTAGCTCTGGGGTGTTAGTGGAAAAATGCTCTTCGCAGGATCTATGAGGTTTCAGGGTCAAATACCCAGACATACTTATGAAAATGTTATTTTCTTCGATATTCATTCTGGATAGGAAATCAACTGCAGATTGCTTTTATTAATTACAAAGTAATGTAACGGTAGGGAAAGGAAATGGTTACTAAAAAGGGGTTTTATAGTGCACAAAATTGTCTTAGTGACTTAGAGAGGCAGGATGACTGAGCATAACATATTCTGTAACATATTCTGTTCTGAGTAAAGCAAGATCTCTAAGCATTGATATGATATGTGCCTAGAAAGGCAGGATCTCTGAAAAGTAACATGATGTCTGTCTGAGAGAGGCAGTTTCTCGGAGATGTAACATGATGTGTCTGAGAGGGGAAGAATCTCTGTGCGGTAAACTGGTACAGCTTTACATTTACCTGCCAGTACCATGCTCCCTGCTTCAAATATTTGATCTGTGGCCTGTCCCAACATCTCTCCCATCTTCTGTGCATTTGTGTGTGTCTATGGGAATATAGGAGTGAAGTTAGGTCCACTAATTAGCTGTTCGAAAGAAGCGTAAAGCTGTACCACAGGACGGCAGGAATAAGCAATCCTACTTCCCAGTAAATTATAGATCTCCCTGCCAGCTTCTTTATATTTTCATTTTCGGTCTCTTTAGTTACATTGAAAGAAAAAACGTTTTGTTCTTCTCAAAAGAATAATTAACGTTCTTGGTATTAATACAGAGGGTTCTTTTAGATATGGTGATTATTATTTAACTGCATTTCAAGTCAGGAAGGGATTTATTTTTCTTTCAGACTGTTGGGCAAGAATCATGAGGGGTAAAAAGGGTGAATAGTATGGATTGATGTTTTATTAGTAGGTAGGTAGATAAATGATCAGTGAATGATTGTGTTTCATTAACATATTCACTTTTATAATGGTGTTAATGCTGTTTTGCAACATTTCAACAATTCCTGTTTACCATAAAACTCAAAACAGCCCCCTTTAAGGAAAGTAAAGATTATTTATTTGGGAATTAAGAAGAAGAAGAATTATAAAAAATATTATAGTAAAATAAAATGTTGCTTTGATTTTCATGTAGAACTCACTGAAAAACTTTACATTTGGAACTACAATTAAAGATAAAGTAAAATGGTGGTACTCAAATATTTATCTGTGCTTGCTTGTCTTTAATTATTAATGTTTAGTGAATGCTCCTAATTCCCCCCACCCTCTGCGACACTTATAAGTTCTGCACAGCCTCACCATGGACACTGCTCTGCTTACACACCTTCCTTCCCCTCCCCCCTGCCTTCTTTTCGCTGCTGATTCTCTTAAATGTTGCAGAAAGTGTGCTGGAAGGCAGGCAAAGAGGTCAGGGATGGGTCACATATTAGAATTTCTGCTTTGGAGTGACAGGTCTTTCCCTGTAAATGCTGAGATTTTAAATGATGATTTAAAATTTTTTTGGAGTAGTAGGATCTTGCTGTATCTAAAGGTTTACTTTTTGAAAATTAGATTTTTTAAAGTAAAGATACCCTTTAAAAAACCCTAATGCTGTGGCCACATTTAAAGCGTGGTAATGCAAGTTTAAAAACGTGCAAAAACATGTGATTGCATGTGATTCGCAAAAGAAAGGTGATCATCAGCGCCGGATTCACTCCCCACTCGCACTTGAGAAAGACCTAGACTGTCCAAAACATTTGTGTGCACAATAAATGCGCTTTTGTTATGCAATACCTAGGGTTGCATGTTTAATTGGTTGCTCTTCAATTCTTCATATTATATTGTAGTCATATCAAGGAACAGACATTTGGGCAACCAGTGACTACAGAGGTGGCTTAGATATCTGGAAATTATGTTATTCGCTCCCCACTCCCCTCTCCATCAGCAAAAGGAAGACTGGTCCCTGGTGGGGACATTGGAAACTTTATAACTGATGTGTCTGTCTCTATCTCTTTATTCTATGTCATCTCCCCACACAACATGAATCTAAAGTTTCTACCACTATATATAAAAATACCTCTGGTAATGGTGCCTGTAAACATACTCACATAATAAGCACACACAAGTACTTATGTATGTATTTATAGTTTATTATACAACGCCACTTGGGGACGCAGCGCTGTACAGTAACAAAATACAATAAAGTCATACAAGGGACAAATACATAGATACTTTAGTACATAAATATATAAATTATATAATATATAAAGCTAGAGCTATATAGAGCTATAAGTGCTAGAGCTTTATGTAAATAAGTACATATGTAATCGTGAGAATCAGTTCCCACTATATCATTTTCATTCTGAATCTATGTGGTCCGTTTTTTATTTGCATGCATGCACACTTAGCCTGGTATGATGCAGACATCTTCGATCCCCACCCCAAAGGCATAAGAATACGGTATATCAAAAAACAAGGTGAGAAAGTCGAACTTCAAATGTAGATTTATTAACTAGTGAACACAAAAATCACAACTTTCGGTGTTTTACCCCTTTAATCAGGTGAGAAATCATGAGTTTAACAAAGCACCAGCTGCAAGGGTAATAAAAGATACCCACGCATCCACCGAAGCTAATCAGTAACAGGATTTGAGCTAAAAATGTCATGCTGGGATTTTTGGTACTGATACGAATGATCATATATCCAGAGCAATTGCAGCTCTGGGTAAATTAGGCCATTGATGTAGTGTAAATGTAATAAAATCCTTAGCCAGCTCAGTAATACAAATAAAACCCACATACTGTAATAATTTCCAGTAATGATGCAGACCACATGAATAGCCCGAAATCCCCCTCTCATAAGTCCAAATGTCTCTGCCCATTAAAACAAAAACCTTGTCACTTGTCAGTTACCTGCCCCAAACCAAATTTTTATAGTGTATTACTAACCATATATTTAAGTATAATTATTGCCTCCATTTTGACAGCGTAAACTGCCTCCTCCCTTCATGAAGTCAATGATTGAGTGCCTTTTCCCCTGCTGTTTCCTCTGCACACACTAAAGCTCATAAAAAGGTAGGCAGTAGATCTCTTTTCCAGAAGGAAGGGAAGTTATAATTAAATATCTAGTTACAAATGCATGTAATAAAATAGCAGTTGGGATTGCAGACAGATAACTAGCAATTTACCAGTTTTTGTTTTAATGGTGGACGTGCCCTTTAAATATCTTTGATAATGATGTCTTATAATGTCCCATACATTACAGAGGGTACCCAATTTTAATATTTATTGTTTGTGTGTGCAAACTAAACAAGATACAAAATTCAGTAATACAAACACAATTTTAAAATAACTAGCTTTAAGATCCAACCAGCAGTACAGGCAGCTGTGTGCCTCCATAATAAAGGTAGCCAAAGTCATACAAATACAAAGATATTATTATAATGACTGTCCCATTACAAAACTCTAAATGTCTGTCAATATGTAAATATCTTTAGCAATAGTGTTATAATGGGCCATATTTATAAAGGCGCGGTATCATTTTTAGCGAAAACCGTGCCTTTAACGCGTCATCAAAACAACCGTTAATTTATGATCGCTATCGTAAACCTACATAGTAATCATATAATGTCCGATAACAATCATAAATCTATGACTATGTTCGTAGTTTTCAAATTCCCATAGAATACCATTGCGGTATATAATCAGTTGCGTACTTATGTATGATGAAGGTGCAGAATCTAGCACCTGAAACTTTGATATGATATAACAATAAAAGTTTTTGTGAATAAATCCAAGAGTGCCCAGGATCTGGACTATTTTAAGTCTAATTATCCGTTAACCTCTACATATCTTTTGAAAGAGTAGGACGTTTTACCATAGTTCCTGGCACATTTTTAATATGATCCTGACTTAACTAAATCTTTACAACATAAATACAATTTTAAGTAAAAAGCTTGATAATATTAACCATAAATAATAATAATTTGAATGGATTATAGGCAAGGGATAGCTGACAAGGCCCCATCTAACTGGCCTTAGCTCTGTGGGAGAATACCAGGTGGAATGCTTTGATCTCTGCCAGATTTAATTTCACTGCCAACAAAAATATTTTCAAATTTGATTTTAGAATACTAATTTAGCTCACCTTTTATATGACATTATTTGTCTAAAAACATGTAAAGTGCAGAGAAATAAAAAAACTAAATTTCTTTATAAATTATATTATAGAGCATTTATTTTTTTTTGCCAATATAATAAGCCAAAGATTTTTTGGCAAAATAGCCTATTTGCCTTATGCCAAGTGGCAACAATACTATTTTGCATAGATTGGTGTATTGTACTCATCATTACCTGCCAAATTAATTCATTTTGCAAATCAATTGAATGTTATATGTTCGCTATGACAAAAAAGAATAACCCTGCCATAAGAGAAGGACATCAGTTCTGATAGACTATTTCAAAGCTATGAAATGTGACCTTACATTAACAAAAAAGTGAAAACAGCTACTGTCAACATATTATATAATTATGTTAATTGTAATATACATGCCTCTGTGGGTCGCTTGGAAAGGCTGTAGGTTTGTTTATCCCTATTGGATACATTACACATCATGTAAGGTGTTGACATGAGAATATAGTGTGTGTATAAAGCAAGGGAGATCAGCACTCTACGTTAGCTTGTATAGGCTGGGTGCGTACAAGGATGTCAACCCCAATATAGAAACTAAAAAAGGTCAAAGGTGCAGCACTGCAAGATTTATTGCAACAAAGTCCAATTTAGCAGCATAATGAAATATACTGGCAGCAACATAACAGCAATGTTTCAGGATGATCCTATCCCTTTATCAAGCATTTTCTATACTACATGTTAGTACCTATATACCTTTCCTGTCACAGGACAAGTGTCATCCATCACATAGTGAGAATCATTAGTAGTAGATAATGTACCCCTACTTTAAGTTATAAGGATATTAGAATAGGAGTTCTGTGACCTGTAAAATGACATGAACTCAGAGGTGATATCTGATAGCTATATAATTAACAGTTAGGGGGTACATTATCTGTCATAATTTCCCCTTTTCTCCCTTAATATTGAGGCATACCTCCCAATCTGTGCCCTCTGCTTTCCCACCGTCACTTCCATCAAACCCCGCCATCCTGCCAAAGAACCATGTAAATTGTGTCACTCCCTGTTGCTCTTATCCACCATGTCTTTCATAACCCCCCTGTTCTGCATACAGTGCCTGCACACATTTTGTCACTCCAATCACCCTGCACACATTGTGGTCCAATGATCACATTAGCCTGCCCACTTAACCCTCTGTTGTGGCTCCATAGGTCGCAACCTCCCTTCCTCTGTGGCCATACACTATCTATCCTTGATCTTCAATGCAGCTTTTCTGTAAGTCGACTCGCAGAGTTCATCTCAGCTGCCTACAGTGCATAATCCTATAATCGCCATGCTACTATGTAGCTGTGCACCCATTATAAGCATTAATTGCAGCTTGTTCCCATTAGGATCCATAGCAGAGGTATATATATATACAAGCAGTAATACATAAAAATATTCATGGAGACCAGGGATTAAAGGAAATCAGTCTTTATTCACTCCCTTTGCCACAATGGATTCAGTTTATGATCCAAGAGACTTCGTTTTTATTAAGTTTTCTTAAATGTTCAATAAATTTAATCTCATCATCTTCTATCCCTGATCACAAAACAGTTTTACATCTAATCAATGATCGTGTGTGGGATCTCCTAAAAAGCAGTTTACAAGGCTTTCCTTCAAATTTTGCAAATTGTTTATTATGAACTACGTTTATTTAGTTGTGGGTGATATAATATCACAGACATGTGCACAACAACTTACCATTCTATGATGTAGTAATTAGTTTGTGACTTTGGCACAAACTTTATTGGATTGGGAGCACCACACTGCTTCTAAAATGTTTGGAAACAGTGTAGGCCCCACAAAACACAAGCTAACCCATTATTATCTAGGGATAAGCCAAAACTGTGAATTGTTTTCCCGGAATGTGCCGGAATTCTGCTGAACCGAAAATCCCATTGAAGTGGATTTTTTAATTCTTAATGCCAAAATCGACACTAAATTCTGACATCTCAAAACCGATTCAAGTAATTTCAAAACGGAAGTTCGTCTCATAGCTAGGTTTGTTTTGAAATGGCTACAGACATTCTACATCTCCCTGAATTTCAGGGAGTCTCCCTGATATTATAGCAAATCCTGACAGCAAATTCTGTATTCTTTCCCAGAAAACCCTGGGAATAATCAGCACTCCCACATGGTAATGCAGAGTACTAGAGATAGTCTGAGCATGCATGCATGCAAGTAAGAGTATTCGCTAGAAATGTTGCTCTTATAAAGCTGCCTCTTTTTTTTCAATGGTTGGGCAGTGGATAGTCTCCCCTTTAGTGTCTCTCATTCAGACAGAGAGATTAGAAATTTGCAGGACTTTAAAGACAGTCACCAAGTTTGATGCATGTCTGTGCATGTGCTGTCATTACACTTATGTACCATGGCTTCTATCACACCATCAGTCAGAGGAGAAACAGAATGAAGATGTACACAGAGATGTGTATTGAAGTCTCAAGGACATTAAACTTTGTGACCAGAGCACAAATTTCCTAGCTGAACAAAACAACAATAATAGCAATATTGGTAATTGCCATCGTAATAAGGACATATAAAAAAAAAAAAAAGTAAAGAAAAACATGCTTTACTAAACAATCATGTTACTCTAAAAGATGTTTGAAAGTAACCCCACGGTACCGAGTGTGATGGTTCACATTATCATCCATCACGACGACAGTAGCTTTATCATTCTTTTCTCATTTGTTTCTTTTTTTATTATCATGATTTTTATTAATTTTTAAAAAAAACATGATATAATTATACAAACATTTGTTATTGTCTAATAGATAGTGTTTTATCATAGTCAACTGCATATTAACTTTGGACATATGAAATGTAGATCATAATTATTATAATATTTTACATCAAAATTAGTGTTTAACAGAAACCTTTGCTCATTTAGTAATATTGAAGAAACCTTGAATGACATTCTCCTAGTTCCACTCCCATTTACTCCCCTTCCCTCCCAGTAAGAGCCCGGTAGATAACTCCCTTTTTTTCTCTTTTCTCTCTTTCCCTAATCCTCCCTTTCCCCCTCGCTTTATATATTAGTGAATGATCTGAGTCTGATTACAGCATTCCATTTTCTATAAAAGGGGTAAATGTTTGGGTAATGGCATAAGTTTTTCATATATCATGTTTTGTGTTAGTGAAGTCCTAATTTCCTTCATAGTTTTTTTTTTTACAATAAAGTGTGGTATATTATTGTGCTTTGCTTAGAGTTATAGGTTTCTAATCCAAATTTAGTAGAGCTAAGGCTGTGTTCTTGGAATATTTAGTTCTAGTAGGTTATTGAGGAAATTGAAAAGTTTTACCAAATTTTTCTTATTTGGAGCAAGTCACCCTAGGTGTAGTAGTGATCCTCTAGTTGAGCAGTTTCTCCGCATAGGGGGGAATAGTTTGGGAACCATGTGTGGTTTCTGGGGATCTGTAGAATCTGAATAGGGTTTTCCATCTGTTTCCCAAAAGGAAATACATCTAGAAGTTTATAGGGTTGTTGGAGGCTGATGTCCATTGGTGGAGGTGAATTTTTATTAGACCTGTTTCCCATTTTTCGGAGAAAATATTGAATATTCATTTTTGTTATTTAATAGTTTATAGATTTTTGTGATGTTATTTGGTGAGGTGAGTATTTGTATTGTATTGTTTGATGGAATTTTGCTTGGAAAGAAAGCTTATGATTTGGTAGTATTAGGTATTCTGTTTGTGGGATTCTAAGTTTTGGTTTACTTGTTGAAATGTGAGGAACCTTTGTTGTGATATTATATCATTAATATATATAGTGTTGGTAGGTTCCATTTGTTTAGGTATAGATTGGGATGCATAATTGTAGGCTGTTTATTGTTATATATGGGGTATTGATGTTTTTAATTTATGTGTTTTGTTGGTTTCTTTCCAATGTTAGCCGTTGTTTGGATGGATTGATAGTTTGGAGGGGTAAATGGGGGTTTAGAGTTAGTGTCCTAGGAATTCACCTAATTTGTTCTTTTTGATGATGTGTTCTTCTATTTCATCCATTTTTTTTATTTGATCCTCCATCCAATAATATCTAGATTGATCTAGAATTGCTGCCTTATAGTAATTAAAGAAGGGAATGCTATTCCTCCCGTTTGTTTGGTTTTGCTGATATGGTTATGGAGATTCTTGTTTTTTTGTTTCCCCAAAGGAATGCATAACCATTTGGTTAATTGATTGGAAAAAGTAATTGGGATCGTGATTGGTAAGGTGAGACACTGATAATATTCTAGTTTGGTAGTAACACCATTTTTATTAGATTTACTTTTGTAAGCCAGAATAGATACTTGGATGAACACCAATTTAGCTCTTTTTGTATATCTTTAGCATAGGAAATATTTTTTCTCATTTGTTTTTCATAGTCCCTTTTATAAAGGTCTTTTTATCATATATTTACAGAACAGTTAAATTTGCCGCCACTTTCTTAATGCACAAGAGGTCTTAATTGGTATAAATCAACATTGCATTTTCTGTGTTACTAGCTCTGCTGTGGCCTATGTATGTTGTTAAATTGTATTGTTGGATGTTTAAAAACATTTGAAAAGCTTTAATTATCCATATACTGGTATTGTCTATAAGTTAAATCAACATACTGTACTGCCATTTAGATATGGTGATGCACTGAAGGCTTCTAGCCTAGACTGTATATCTACCAAGCACTTCAACTTAACACAGGAAATGTAATTTTAATAGAAGTTAGTTTAACACAATGGCCAAAAATGATTGTGCAGTTTTAAAAGCTAATTCATTATTAGCTTTATTTTGCTGACTAACCACTAGTCTTTGTCATCCTTCAAGAATTTTAGATCAGTATTGATTATAGTAGTGGCCTGAACAATACCTGACCCCAGTAGTATAGGTTTTCTCAATGTCCCCATAGGAGTAGAGATTTTTTTTAATTGGATGGGTCATGCTGACAGGTTCTATTGACCTCAAAGGATATCCTAAAGCAAATTCCATCTATAATGTACTGTATTCATTAAAATGGCAGTAGGTTAGAAAAATTCAATAAATAGTAAATGTGGAGATGCATGGGAGATTTAATCATGTGAAATGGTGTGTATGAATGAGAAATTACCATTTATTACATATTTTTATGTAATAGGTTGGGGTTTTCTGTACAGTTAGAGCATTGAACAGTCTACATGTGTTGCATTTAAATACATTCAAATGAGACTGACATGAAAAGATCATTCCAAATGTATGCCCCAATTTCAAATATAAAAGATACAAAATTGGAAAATGAAACAAATAAACCCCTATCCTTCTAAATTAATTCGGTGCAGTAAAGATTTTCTGTAATATGGCATGTAGCAGCTTCACATAGCAATGAAGGTCCAATGATCCTCATTAAGAAGAGATAATTAAACATGGTTGGAGGGCTGCAGTAAGAGGAAGTTTATTGCACAATATGCTGTTCTTGTGGTGTTTTGTGTTGTTTGTTTTGCTTTTTTGCTATTAAAGAATGGCCAGATGGCAAAGAACATTTGGCAAGCTGCAGAGACAGGCGCAAAATAGACTGATCACTGTGGGTGAAAAAAATCTGCCAATTAGCTTTCCCAAGCCTTTTATCAACACTGACCAATGGAAATCTAAATCTGCTCTATAAAATTGGTGTAATTAGGTTTTTAGCAACTGCTGAGTAAAATCGTACTAGGACTTTACTCATTAAGTATAATTAAAAAAGAGAGAGAGAAATAGAGAAACCACACCTTGTTCGACTTGCATTATAGACAGAATAGTTTTACATAGTTACAAGCATGGACACAATTTTGCCACAGGTTGGTCACAGCAAAATATAAGTTTACAATTTGTATTTAAAAATACTTGTTAAAGTTGCGATATTGTTTCCCTTGACAGTATTTTTTTTAAAATATATTTTTTCAATATTTTAGCCTTTGATACATGATCCCTTTTACATTTCCCAGTACCTGTGCTTCTACAATTTTAATCCCCAGATCATAAATACAAAAAGGAAATAAAATGCCATGTTAATGAGGATAATTAGATTAGAAAAAATCTGTGTACAAGATTCATTTCTAAGTAGCACCTAAAATGCTTACAAAATATACCTTGCATTTAAAGGGAATAGAGCATTGTACTGATGCTCAAGATCAGTCACACAAGCCAAATGAAAGTCAAGATAAACGGTTTTAAATTGTACCATGGGGACTGGCATCTTTGCTCCTCCTCTGCACTGGGAGGAGCAAAGATGCCACTGGGTATCGCACACACCAAAAGCCATTTCTTAGGGACTGAAGGTAAATAGCAAACTTCTCTACAATAGCATTAATCAATTCTAATTAATACTGAGTCTGAGCAAAACAAGTACTGGATAAAGCACAACTCAGCGTAAGTGCTGTTTATTTTATGATTTAGATTGGAAAAGTAATTTCTTTTAGTGTAGGTTCCCTTTAAATAATATTTCAGGATAGTGATGTTAGCACAGCCCACACAGCACAATGTTTAGTTAGAGTAATGTTGATAGGTTAAAAGTACAAATTTTATCATATTGAGATCACATTTGCTGCAACATATTAAATATTGTAAAGAAACATACCCTTTATAAATATGTCCCTTAACACCAACTGCTTATGGACTATGCCACACTGCTTCATTTAAGGAACGTTAAAGTGCAAGAGCAGTGGTACTGTGAGAGCACGTCATCACTGAAATACATTAACAGGGATGTGGTGCCCTAGCAGACTTCTCAAACTGTCTCATAAGCCCTGTGAATCTCTAGCAGACAAGCACATAGCAGAATCTTTCAGCTCTAAAAAGTACTATAGTGCTACAATGCATACCTTGATGTGGTGGCAGGGCTAATTGTGAAATGGCCATTAAAAAAACTTCAATTGGAATAAAAGGGACCTTTATGCTAGCTGTTTTTTCTATTAGGTACATAAGTTATATTATAACATGTTTTATTTAGCAGTTCACAAATGATCCCCAGGGACCTGGCACAAATCTGGCTAGGTAAACAAGTTTGCATATTCCAGAATAAATATAAATCTGTTTCTGAATCCCTGGCATTACATGTGCTCATGCCATTGTCAGCCCTCAGTCTGCACAGCAATGTTCCCTAATTAGTCAGAAATAAAAAGATGCATTAATACAATGAGGCCCATACAGTGATGCTGATTTGGGATTTTATCACCTTGTAGAACGACAGAATTAGAAACAAAAGAAACAAAATACCTGTATTTTGTGTTAGCCTTTTATGAGGATGGAAATATTCGAAAGGAGAACTCTAATTGCATTGGATAACAATAATTTAATGTATTTCCTAATTCTACGTAGGAATGGATTTACTTTTTATTTTACTCTTAATTAATACCCAACCACGAGACAATCTTCTCAGAGTCACTTTAGGTTTTTTTATTTTTTTAATTATTGTGCTGTCACAGTGCTTTAAATAGCAAATAGTAAAAGTACATTATCACGAAACATGCTTGCTTGAAATGATGTGCTTGAAATGCTTAAAAACAAGCATTGCCCCTTATAAATAAATAAAACAATCATTCATCTATTCATTGTAACAGCCTTGGCTTGAAAAATAGATGATCGTGAATTTAAAGGAAAGCAGTTCATTTTCTTGTTGATAAATGTGGCCCATATATCTCCTGTCTGGGAGAGCTGAGCGCATATAACCAGAACAGGCTGCTCATTATAAACACGTTATATTTAGAAAGAACATTTTCTAATAGATTTTTTTATAATATATTAACCCTGCTAAAAAAAAAATCACTGGTTGGATTTTTTTACCTTTTATTTTTTAATTGCCAGAAACCCAAAGTATCTATCAAATGAAAGTTATTTATTGTAAAAAAAAAAAAAAAAGCATAATCCTTAACTCCATCAACCAGATTTAAGTTACAAAGCGAAATGCTTAAATCACACTAAATTTTTTAGTGTTCTGAAAACATTTCCTCCCTGCACAGGCAGCCCAAAATGTAATATATTATGCAAAGGCTTGTTCAATCGTATCCTTCTGCATGATGAAGTACCCAGTACCCACTTCACTGATTTTTTACATTCTTTGCGTGGCTCTTGAGAAGTTAAGAAATTTTACTCTTGTCTAAAAGCTTGCACATTCTCGACAAACACCAAACAATCCCCTTTATACATTTGCCATGAGAAGAATAACCTCACAACTTGCTCAGTACTGGTATATCTTTAGGAATTGTATAAAAAGACAAGTGATATATCATTTTAATCAACACTTTCTGACCTTTGAAAACCTAACCTAAGACATGGAACAATATTATTTAAGAAAACAAGATGGGCCACATTGTTTTCATTTTTGGAAATATCACATTTTATAAAAAATAATTTTCCTGGGTCGGTACTGGATTTCAATGCTATTTAGTCTGTGTTTATCGATCGTGGAATAGGGCATTTTTATCTTTATGAGACCACTAGCAAACCCCACGCACACCTAATCCAATCCCATCTCACCCCTGCGTTCCTAGATGGCCATAACAGGTTGTCATCTCAGTAGACCAGTCTACTCATATAGAGATGTCCGAACTTCGCAAAATCCGGTCCGCTCGAGGATCGTGAATTTTTGAAAAAATTAGAAAATTCAAAAATCGCGAGCGGAACCGTTAAAATGAAAAATATTCTCGAAATTACGAGTAATCCTCGTAATTTAGAAAATTTTCAAAAATACGTATTTACGAAATAAGAACATGTATTTTCGAAAATTTTTGAAACTACGAGAAATCGCGGTTCGGAAGTTCGGAAGGCGGAAAACCTGGAAAAATCCGCCGTTCGCGAACGGCATAAATCCGCGGCGGATCCGGGTTCGGATCTGCGAACCGGCCATCCCTACTCATTTTTCCGGAATTTATCCAATGGGAAGAAATGCTCTGCAAAGAAACATTTCCCCTGGTCGCAATCTCCCCCCCCCCATACTAAAGAATAGGGAGTTTCATGTAGGGTGGTGGCAGTCACAAACAATCTCCCTATACTTTATACAGGGAGAATGCTCATGACTGTATGTAGTTGCATCTTTTAAATCTTACAGATTCTGTCATCTTTGAAAGGTGTACAATGTGTACCCAGCTTTAGGTCTCCTCCCCCGGGCACTTTCAGGTAAGGGGGTTATTTCGTGGGGTATAATTGAGAAAAAATTAAGCTTTAACAAAAAGGCATTTGGCAGTCTTTTTGGCATGTCTTTTATACCTCAACCTTACACCATTATGTCAGTATGTCATTACATAATGAGGGGCTACACAGCCAATTGAAGGCCTGGTCTCAAATTCTCAGAAAAAATTGCAGGGAGGGGTAGAAATAGGTAACCATCCCAATAAAAATTTCCTGCTTGTTTAAAGGATATATACAATGAGAAATTTGTTTGTTTTAAATTCCATTAACTATAATTCTTCCCAATTATCACTCTACACTTTTTTTGTTGATCTGTCTCCTATTACTTTGTATATCAAGCCAGAACTATCTTACATTCAGCTGTTAATCAAGTGCCTTAATATCATCACTTCTTGTTTATTAGTTTTGCTGTAGCTGTAATGGTGACAGAGCATTGTGACTGGTATGTGAACAGAGCATTCCTCTTACAGAGCATTCCTCTGCCATGCGTGCTCATAGGGATTACTAAGCATGCTTGCACTCAAAGAGGACATAGTAGGGAGGGGCTGGGGGACTGATCTGAGCAAATCAAGTACTGGATTGAATCATGCAGCAACAGAAACACATCAGTGTAAGTGCTGTTTACATGTATTCATTTAAGATTGAAATGAGGCCAAGTAATTTTTTTCATGTACAATCCTTCATTATCCTAAACTAGCAATGAAAACTGATGCAGAAAGTGGCTTCAAACTTGCCCGGAAACCTACTTTACATTTCTTGTTTAATTGTTAAAGATATAATTTCTGAAATAAAGGTACATATTTTTAGTTTTTTCTTTCACATGAAAGTTTGGTTGTATGTTATATATTTATTACTGCATACAGAAATACATAATTTATCTAATTTCCAGTTATACTTTGAGGAGCAATTTCTAAATGGATAATGTACTTCTATTTCCCCTCAAAAGCAAGACAAGAGAAAGAACATGGTCTCCCATAGGTAGCGGGTGTCAGAGAAATTAATTATAAATGTTTGTTTTAAACTGAGCAACACACTGAGGCGCAACTGGTGCATCTAAAAGAACCAACTATGATTTGTATGTATGGGAGACCAAACAGCAGCTGCACCAATATGGCCCAGCACAGAAGAGGTAATTCCTTGGGTCAGAACTCAGCCATGTACCTGATTTTTAAGGAAAATTTAAGGAAATAAGGACTTTTTTGAAGATTGAAATGTCATTTTACCAAGGAACAGATTGGTTTAAAGAGGTGTCAAGACTGCCATTTATGTTAATAAATAAACAAGACTGAATAGAGGTGGGGTGGTTTGACACCATTTGTTTGCAATGTACAATTCTGTTTTGATACCTCACCCGGGCAGTATTGGTAACACCTCTTAGCTACCATGCAATCAACACCTTGCATTCAGGAGGTCCCTAAAACTTTGTTATATGCAGATTGAGACACATTCCAGGGTGTTTATTGCCACAGATTTATTCTAAATTGAGAAAGCCAGTCGGATGACTAGTGAAAAGTGTTCAAGAACTTGACATCAGTCCAGTTGATCTAACTGAATACAACAGGAATACCAAACCTGGATAAAACTTTATTTTATTGTTCCTCCACTGTTGGTGGTAGGGTCCTCATAGAGATATGGGAAGCTGGAGAACTGCATCTTTTTCATACTGTAAAGCAAAGGCGATCAAATGATTGGTTATGTATGTAAAATGATTCACATATGACCTTTGCGGTCATTAGGTATGGAACTACCTGGGTTATAAATACTGCTAAGAGTTTGTTGTTTGTGCAACAGCCTGGGCTGCAATAAAAGATTTAATGTGCAGCAACCAATCGCATTTTACTAGGTAACTTGATGGTTGATGCAGTTAATGGAACAGGCTATTTCCCCCCCTCTTATTGCACCACCCCCTCCTTATTTAGACATATTTTAGAGCAAATTAAATGGTAAAAATCAGTAGCACACACATAACCATTAACATAATATTCCTACCCAGCATGATGGCCAGTGATGTTTCGTTATGATCACACATGTACAGTTTATTAACTCTATATATTGGGGATTACTTTGCTGACACTATTAGTAATGGCAGCTATACATATATGTTTTATCAGTCTTTATCTGGTCTGGGAGGTTTTAAAAAGCCTATATAAGGGGATAAAAAATTCTGTAGAAACTTCTCTGATAGTAGGGCTGGTTCAACCTCGAAAAAGTTTTAACAATTTCTCCCTTACTATCACATTCAAGAACATTAGAGCAATTAAGTATTGGTCATCTGTTAGAGGTAATCATTTTCTTAATTCTGAATTGGAGGAATATGTGTCGATATCGACCATTTCTCACCTTTCCTCCGCTCCAACACCATTCCATCTCTCTCACATCTTCGTGCTGCTTTTCCAGGCAGGTTCGGTTGGAGTTTGGTGCAGCTTGGCTCTTCAGTTTTCATCTCTTCTTTTTACAGCAAATTCACATTTTGGTTTTACCTATATTGGTTTTCCTGAGTGTGTCTGCTTGAGTATGGTTCCTATATTACTTGGTTTGCATGTGTTTGTGCCATTGTGATGTTTGGTGCAGCTCTTGGTGCAGTGGATTTAAGGCATGTCCACCCCAAAACAATAATCTCCCCACTACTGGCCCCACTGTGTAGATGTAAAAATCCTTACCTTAACAACAAACATTACCAGTTGGTCAGAACGTCGGAACCTCTACTATTATTCACTGTAGTGGGAGTCCATTGACCTGGCGTTCCGGAATACATCCAATATTATAAGACCATAGTAAGAAAAAGGACGGACTGCTACCAACTGCAGATAAAACGTAACTTTTATTTGCCGAACTCAGCACGCTTCACATAGGGAGCAAACACAGTGCCCTGACCGTTTTCGTGACGAAACCTCGTCACTTCATCAGAGGGATACTCCCACACCTAAACTAACCATAAATACTTAAATAATTAAACAAATCAACTGCAAATCCTTATAATAATGCAGATAGCAAACAATCACATCTCAACAAGGAGTTAAGTGCCAGGGTAATGCAATGCTAACAAAGGAAGTGTGGGGAAGAGAAATAACTACACAGGCTGTAAAGATGCATATAAAATATTATAAAAACAGTATTTTTTTCATTAAATTCGTATACCGTATATACTCGAGTATAAGTCGAATTTTTCAGGATTTAAAATTAGCCTGACCTGAAACCTAACCTCGACTTAATCGAGTCAAGTCCTAATTTAGCTCCAAATTCTGCAATTAGTAACCAGTAGTGGCGCGCTGTTAACCTGCATAGAAAGTTACAGGAGCTCATCTGCCTTTACACTTCCCTGCTTCCTGTATTCTGGCTGCTGGACTCACTCAGCACTGTCACTGGATGCGTAAATCTGATGGGTCTCCTCAGTTTGGGGCAAAAACAGCTGTAGTTCATTGCAAAATGACAGCTTGAAACTACAACTCTCAAGTGACATTTTTAACTATTGGGGTCAGAGAATCCTTTACTATATGGGGGTCAGAGTGCCCTTTACTATATGGGGTCAGAGGGCCCTTTACTATATGTATAGAGAGAATTGTAAATGATGGTAAGCTAATTAAAAGTTTACTGAACCTTGCCACTTCACATGTTTAGAAATGAAACTCACAGCAACAAAGCATGCTGGGAGTTGTAGTTTCCAAACATCTGGAGTGCAAAAGAATGGAGTTACTGGTACTGGATTGGCTATTACTGCTATGGGATTCATGTATGGATTCTGCTGTCCACTTAAAGGCAACTAAAGCCTAAAAACAAACAGAATCAGAAGGCAGTAGTGGTGATAATTATATCTAACCCATCACTACTGATTTACTCGAGTCAATCAGTTTTTACAAATTTTCAGGTAAAATAGGTACCTCGACTTATACTCGGATCGCTTATACTCGAGTATATACGGTATACAATTAAAAATTTCGTAATACAATTAAAAAAACAACAAACAACCCAAAATGGTTTATCCAATCTACGCAACATGTAAAAAACGGGAATGCAATAAGCAAGATAAAGGAATGGTATCATAAAATTGTTACAACTATTTACACTGTATACAATGGTGGTAAATAACATAGATACAAAAGATAATTGAACCATATTGATACAGAGAAAATAAAACATAGTATCTAGATCTATACATATGTTAAGATCTATATATAAGCTAGAACTTATCTTAATAGCAATATAGTTTGAATCCTCTATAAATAATATAAAACAGATGCAAACAACTGTCTCTATTTTAATAAGTCTATATAATATACCAATAATTACCTAAATGCATAAATATTATCTCAGTAATGAACAAGAAAAAAGACATACACAAAGCTGATAAGGATTCATGATATATATACAATATTCATAAAGGACACAAAAAAGGGTAACCTCCCATTCTCTATTTAAACCTTTGGAAATTTGGTTTTTATTCCATAATCCACCAAAGTTCCCTTTTTGAGAGAACAGAGTCTCTATCACCTCCTCTGCATCCTACCACACTTGTTCAATATCCAATATTTGCATTCGTAGTATTGAAAAGTAAGACTATGGGTACCTAAAGCGTACGATTGTCCCTACTTGTAATAGGTTAAATGTTCATATAGGCGTAATTTAATTGACGAGTCGTCTTGCCTACATATTGTAGCCCGCATCCACATGTGATCAAATAGATCACATATTGGGATCCACAATTTATATCTCTTTATCTATATTGCTTTTGGTGACAGTGATGAAAAAAACAGAAGCAGAGGATATAAATGTACAACACCTCATCTGTTTTTCCCACATTTATACATTTCCCATTTGTGCAGGCATTATTATTAGTTTGAGTCTTTAATACTGGAGGGACACATAATTAGATATGTTCTCGATCTACGATAAGTTATACCGGTTCTTAGGAGAATTCGCCAGAATAGGATCAACCATCAATAAGGCAAAATTTCTTTATTCATCATATATGCGCTTAGATTCTTTACTGTAGGTGGTAATGAAGTTTAAGAAAAAATCCTTATCCCTCTCAAGGAATGTTTTCGACTATTGCCTTCGTTGGGTTTTAATAAATGTTCGCGATCTTAGCTGATCACATGATCATAGGCTCTCTTGATTACCTCTATATTATACCCCCGATCATAAATTTGTCCCATAAAATCATGGCCTGTTGATGAAACAAGCCCATGTGGAACAAATTCTTGGGTTTTTAATTGTATATACGAATTTTAATGAAAAGTAAGTGTTTTGATATATTTTTATATGATCTTTACAGCCTGTGTAGTTATTTCCTTCCCCACACTTCCTTTTGTTAGCATTGCATTTACCCTGGCACTTAACTCCTTGTTGAGATGTGATTGTTTGCTTATCTCATATTATAAGTTGCAGGTGTGATTTGTTTTAATTATTTAAGTATTTATGGTAGTTTTAGGGTGTGGAGTATCCTCTGATGAAGTGACGAGGTGTTCGTCACGAAACGCGTCAGGGCACTGTGTTTTGTCTCCCTCTGTGAAGCGTGTTGAGTTCGGCAAATAAAAGTTACGTTTTATCTGCAGTTGGTAGCGTCCGTCTTTTTTTCTTACTATAAAATCCGTACCTTACCTCTCAGCTCAAAGGGTTCTCCTGGAATGTTGCCCAAAGCCCAGAAACTACACACAATGAGCCTGGCTGGAGGGAGATTGTTTCCACCCTCTGTGGGCGTCCTCTCAGAGTTTGTGGCTTGCTCAGTGCAATCCTCCCCCACTTCCCTCCCTCCCTCCCGATCCATGTCATTTCCCTCTGCCTTAGTGTAATATCACAATTTCTGTAATTAGGGCTCCCTCCCCAGCCCCAACCACTATAGTAGTTTTTTCAACATCCCCTGAACTGTACTTTTATTAACTCTTTCCCCCGGATTCTGTGCAAGAGCTACATCCATGTTGGCTACCTCTCAGCAAATCACGGACGCAGCTGCCGTCCGGCCCTTGCGTTGCAGTTTCATGCAAGCAGAGGGCCGGACAGATCGCCAGTGGAAAGAGGTATGTAAGTATAGATTGGGGGTTTTGGGACAAACTACTATGGCAGTTGGGGCTGGGGAGGGAGCCCACACTACAGAAAATTACCAAATAAAGGGTGACATGCCCTTTAAATCCTCCTAGGGATGGGGAATGAGCCATATAAAGTATACTATAGGTAGGAATTTTAGTTAATTTGGCTTGAAGAGCCTAATTCCTTTTCTTTCTATTCTTCTTCCATTTTATCTCCGCTTTTTTGGACTGTATCTCCTCCCACAGTTTTTGAGCTAGAGACATGAAATTCGGTCAGATGGGCGGATATAGGAGAATGTGATTACCTAGCTAAAGAATTTCATGAGGTGTTACGCATATCTGTGAATTTCATGACATTTTTTCCATGTACATAATAGTACAATCTCAAATGTGGATATTTCGAAGTTTTAAGGGTCATGAGATCAAACAGTTTGTTGCATGGTCATAAAAAACAATGCTGATACCCCCAACCTCCCACACAGACCCAGGTATACACCCATCTATGACCTACCTTTCCATTCCCATGGAGCCATACTTTAAGGGTAACTATAGTCAAAAAACTAATTTTGATCAATCATCATAAAAGTTAGTTATATGGTCCACATGCAAAAACACATACACCCAACTCACACGGGTACACACACTGACCTACCTTCCATTCCAGTTGCGCATCACTTAAAGGTAAATAAAGTCAAAATATTTTGTTAATCATCAATCAATAAAAGTTAGTTTTATGGTTATAACACAACAAAAGACATACCCCCTCAACTAGAACCCAGGTAATACCCTCCATTTCTATGGCAGCAATATTTAAAACGTAACTATAGTCAAAAAACAACTTTGACTAATCATCACAGTTTTTTAGACCCCATAGTTTTTTAAAACCCCAACCTGACACAGGTACTCATACCACTGTGGCCTCCCTATACCATGTCAGGTTGAAGTGGTTGGAGGCTTTTCACTTTTATACATAAAATTGTAACTAAAACCCCCCATCAATTTACTGTTTGCACTAGCATAGATTTATGATGTATGGGTCCGGAATGTGCATAATTATCTCTATTGTTTGTTCTAATGTTTAGGTCAGATCAGTAGCACTTCCACTATTTGTTATAAAGTAATTTTGCCACAGGAGTGCTCCCACTGCCCCTTTTGTGTATATTTAAGGGTAACTTAACGTAAGTCACGGTAACTAAGTAAAAAAACAAAATTTTGACCAATCATGACAAAAGTTTGTTTTTTAAACCCCAATCTGACACAGATCACACACCTACTGACCTACCCTCCATTCCGTGGCAGGGTAATTTCAAAAAAAAATTTTTGTCAATAATCAAAAAAAGTTTGTTTATTCAACTTCCAACCTGACACAGGTACACACACCAACTGAGCTACCCATTCATTATGTGGGAAACCATATTTAAAGGGTTAGTATAGTAAAAAAAACACACATTTTGACCAATCATCAAAAAGTTAGTCTTTATTCCCCCAACCGACACGAGTAACTGACCTACCCCTTCATTTATGTGACAGCCATATTTAAGGCATTTAAAAAACAAATATCCTATCATTGCCATTATTTGAGTTTTAAATCTGCAGCACAAAACACACATTCCTTCCAAAATGCGGTCTTTCAAGCCAATTCAAAGTTTATACTATTATACTTATCCTTTCTAGTTTTATTTGTTGTTCTGAATTTCATTCTGATGTGTTAAGACTTTATAAGAGTTGTAAAATCAGAATCATTTTTTTGTGAATATTCCTTGTTCACTGCGATAATATACTTACCACAGCGACATCGCAGTGCAGTATGAAGCGAAAAGAGAAACACGATTGCACATCGCCACGGTATATACTTTGCCCACTGTATAAATATGGTGCTAATCAGGATTGGGGGGATGTTGACAATATAAAATCGTGGTGATCTTAATGGACCTTTATAAATTTTGTACTTACTAACATGGCACCCATTTTATTTATTCAGCCACATTTACGAGAGTCCCTGCGCTCTTTTTTGGAGTTAAAGTCACACTGTAAGCAAATCCCTTTTTGGGATTTTGAGATTTAACCCAGAGCGAAAGCGGCTCTGGGGAAATCGCCCTTATTGTGTAATTTTTTTTTTCTTTGCTAATTTCTAGTTTTTATCTTAACTTAATTTTACAGTTCTATTGAACTGTTAAAATGCATGAGGCAAGGGCTTAATTAAATACAAGATCCATTTGAAACTTGTGGACTGCTTGAAATCATTAGTTGATAGGTTAATGGTAGATGATGGACTACTGCAGGCAAATATGTTAGAAACTCACAGTTCAATATATAAGCTCTTCAACATATGTCTATGGCATATTCATTTTGTTTCAATACAACCAATTATTATTTGACAGTTTTTAGATGCTATTCATTTTGATCTTTTTCAAATTAATTCATTCAATTATGACATCAGACCAGGAGAAAGGACTTTAAATTTCTTCTTAATTATCGCTCAATGCAGCTATGCAGCTTTCAAGTGTAACAAAAGGCTTGAACATAAAAAAATAAAATACATTTTTTTAATTTGGCTCGAAAGAGACAAATTTCTGTTATTTCTATTTGATTTTTTTCCTTTTATTCGTTTCCGTTTTTGGACTGTGCCATTTACCTAGCTAAGGAATACGTGGAAGCATTACTACCTTATTGGTTAATTTGCTCAGACTTTAATGGGCAGAAACATTCTGAGTTTTGTAATCAAACCTTTCTTAAGGGGTTTTCCCCCGCAAAATCTAAAATTTTCTCTACTGTAGGGGACCCCAGTCAACCCTAAACGCTAGGGCTTTAAGTTTAAAAAGTGTCCAAAAAATAGACTCACCCAACTTCATTCACTTGGCCTCTGACGTCTATTGCTACTTCCGGGAAAGGAGTAGAAATAGGGTGGACCGTCAGCGGTAACTGTGATTGGCTGAGAGTCAGCCAATCACAGGCCGCAAGCTGCCAGTTAAAGAGAGCGCAGAGGGAAACAAGGTCCGGGGGTTAAAGTCCTATTTCTAGCACTTTATACTTTAAAACAATTGTGTTTAGGTGTGGGGATTCCCCCTACAATACAGCAAAGGTTTTTTATTAATCAGTGCCGATGGATGTAGAGAATAACGAAAATGAATGGAAGGAGGATTTTCAAACTTTTAACTGATTACTGTACATCAGTTATCAAAAGTCAAACATGACAACATAAAACCCTTTTTTTTTGTATTTTGCACTGTCACCATTAAGTGAACTGTATTGTTTTACTTGATTCACCTATAAGATTTTACACATAAGTTTAACATAATTGAAGAAATAATTCTCACATCAAATCAAACTGCCGACTTCAATATGACCAGCAAGCAGCAAACTCCTCCTAAAGTGCATTACAGCAAAAAATATTGACACACAAATTTGGCATTTGTAAAACTCAATAGTACTTGGCTTAAGCAAATCTGTAACATACACACAAAAAGTCATAAAGGAAATATAAAACTTAAATTGACATTTTGTTCGTTGTGTATCCCAATGCTTTTAACCTTTGGCAAAGAAAGGATACAGAGAACATGAGTATTTTTACGTTCTTCCTCATGCTTTCCCAGATAAATCTTTAATGGGATACATGTTTAGCCATGCATACGTAGTAGCTATACAGTACCCATACACAACTTTGTTAGTAAAGAGTTTGCTAACAAAAAGATCAGGTGTAAAGAAAAATTGATCAGCCCTGTCAACAAAAGATTATAAGTACAGGTTCAGAACATAATTCACAATGACCCTTTGGAGTAAATACATATATAGCTAATGCTTTAAAGACCATACTCAGAAAACAAACACTTGCTTACATTTGGTGGTGTGGTGGACATTTCATAGAGTGACGTCTATAATTAAAATATTCTAAAATATTAAGTATTAAATGAGCTGTAAAACCCTTTTAGTAATCACTAATAAGAAGTAAATCACACTTGATGGGAAGCTCAAGTGAAAAAAGAGATTGAATAGAAACAAGGTGCATAAGCATTGTATAATGCAGCCAATGACAGTGAGATACATGGTTTTAAAAGTTGTCCTCGTGGTAGCGACCATTCCCTTGCTCCTCCTGTTCTCCATTGGGTATGACAAAGTGCCCAATAGCCATGACTTAGTGAACTGAGGATAAATAGACAACTACTCCTTTTTTGCATGGCTACTCATCCAGAAACAAATGATAATACTGCAGCTATTAGATGTACAAATAAAAAAATACTTTATTAATTAGTTTTATTCCTGTTTTAATTGTATTCAGGATAGTAAAGATTTGCAGAAAGCACAGCACATTGTTAAATTTTTTTAGGGGATGTTGTGTGTATGTTAAAGCGATAACAAATGTCGTGATTAATGTCACTATTATGCTGCAACAATTCAATATTTGCGAATAAAACAAAAAATCAAAAGAAACTATTTTAGGGGCAACATATAATATGTTACAACACACATGTTAAATGATCTTGTACTATATTTCAACTAATCCCATCATTCCATCAAGAAAAAGTAACTTAAGTGTGTGTAAAAGTGCATATAATCAGTAAGCCATCTGTAACAACAAAAGCTCAGATTGGTTCACTTCATTTCTATAAGTGATACTGTTAAAAAGGGTGATGTTAGAGAGTAATTCAAGAATTGAGGTTAAATTATAGTAATTGAAGCTTGTGCATTTCAAACTATGCAACTTGGAATGACCAAATAAACCACACCAAGCCATTTGTTTTAGATAAAATAACAGTCTTTAAAGGGTTCTCTCCACCCTTAAAAATTGTATTTGCTGTAGTGTAGGTCCCCCTATCCCACCCCTAACCGCCAGGTACGATTGTCCCAAAGTAATATCCATAACATATTCACAATCCTTCGTTCCCCCATAGCTCAGAATCTCGTCCTCGCTCTTGCTGGAACTGCTACAAAAGGGGGACAGACCAGCAGCCGCATCGTGGTTTGGCTGAGAGGCAGCCAATCACAAAGTGGCTGTCGGCTTTTCTGAACCGAGGGAATGAAGTATGTTGTAATTCAGTATGCTATTCTTTGGGATCAATAGAACCGTGCGGTGTGGGTGGGATAGGGGAACCGACACTACAGCAAATGCTTTAATGACTAGGGACACAGTTTAAGTAAAGCTAGCTCGCGCAGGAGGGGGGGGGGGGAGGTGCACCTCTGCACGTCAGCACCGTGTTTGAGGGTAGGGAAATCGCAGGGCAGGATGACTCACTGACAGGCTTCTCTACTGCACTTACGGACTTTGAACAGGCACAGCACGAGCCATTTGGAGCAGAAATGTATGGAGGATTTTATACACTGCATAGTGGGGCCCAAGTGGTGGGTTACATTTAGTCTTTTGGTGGTGGACATGCCCTTTAATTTTCTTACTGTATATGCAGCTCCCTTTCAAGGTGTAATTAAATTATCAATCTTAAATGAAACCACTTTCGTTAACCAGTCAGTCTGCAGCAGCATAAAGCTGCAGAGTTAATTAAAGCAATTCAAAATTTGCACAGCCCTAAGGAACTTAAGAACCGGGAACCAAATTATGAGCATGTCTTTTTGCTGATAATCAAGCCCCCCCAACTAGACATTTCCTAGCCTTATTTCTTAAGGTGGTTAAAGGTGGTTCTCTCCATTGAATTCCCATTTAAGCAATGTAGGGGACTAGGCATCCTAACTAATGGTAGAACCCTAATAAGTGTTTGAACAGGGTCAGCAGGAAGTTAAGTAGTGATCCTTGTGCTGTGAAGTAATGAACTTATTTTACAATGATTGCACGACGTGTAAATTGTATGTGTGTAATGGGACTTTGTATTTGGTTGGGTTAGAAATACACAGGGTTACAAGTCGACTGTTTTTGTAAATTAAAATTGTGAGTATATTAACTCGTATGCAAATTAAAGAATTACTAGTAGGAAATTTTACATAGATTAAACGTGGGCGTGTAAAATATCCTCCACACCCGGAAGGTGCGGAAAGTTTAAAGAGCGCCAGGGCGCAATATTACATACTCCCCTTATGTTATAAATGAGGTACGATTTTATTTTTTAATGACACCTCTGGTACTTAATTTGTTTCTGCAATGGTATGTTGTGAAGGAATCTTTACAACAAAATGTGTCCTTATTTTTCATGTTTTCAAGGCATGGCACTTTTCTCATACCTTAGCATTATTACATGCTATATGCATACAGTCTGTTCTGTCTATCCGCTATGTTGTAAATTGTTTTAAGTTCTTCTGTTGGCAACCTCAATATAATCATAAAACGTATAATGTTGTGGTATCACGGGTGCTATAAAAATTATACTCAGCAAATATTTATCAGGCATTTTCAACACATATTCACAGAATGAAGACCCCCCCAAGCACAAAGACTATAAGCAGACGGGGTCCATAGCACCAAGATGTTTCATGTTAGCCATGGCAACCGTTTTAAAAGGGTGTTATGCTGTTGGAACTCATGTCACACAAGACAAACCTCATTGGAAAACCCACATTTCCACAAAGCTATTGCAATCGTCCATCAAACAGGTGAATGTTGTGTGTAATTGTTCGGCAACATTTTGCTACTTCTCAAAAAACGCTGCTATATGTGAATTTTGCTTTATAGAGACTAGCTTTCACACGAACATTCCGACATGACCCCATTGAATAATACCTTTTTTGAATCCTAAATAAATGGTTTGCTTATAACATTTTCCCAATGAACTTCATGAGTTGCTGGAGACCCAGGTGAAGCAATTTGAGTTTACTTGTTCCTCCTGTGTCTTAAGCCCTACCCCCAAAATCAACTATTGTTGAATCTCTTGTTTTCCTCACATCATAATCTTCCTTAGGGTAACTTGACTTTTCAGGCTTCTTTAAGGGACACTAAATCAGGTTTGTTAAGTACATTGTCATCTGTTTCTATATTCGACAGGGGGTGAGAAACGCTTATTCCCACCTTCCTGTGAATAATAGAATGCCTCAGTGGACACTGCAGAACTTACCTTACGGTGCTCCACTCCCAGCTGCTACTTATAGGTATAGTTATTAAATAAGTTATTAATATTTTAAACTCCTTATGATAGGTAGTATTTGATGTTCTTTTAATGTTCGTTTCTTTTATGATGAGATGGTATCTGTAACGATAGATTATCACAAAGAACTTTCCTGTATATTGTGTACTGGCAAATAAGAATTATAATTATTATCTAATACATAGATAGCTGCAATTTCATGGGAAGGTACAGTGGAGCGAATCTATATTACAAGTCACTCAGTGATGTTTCTAAGTGACTTCCTGTAATTCTCTGCACCTCCCACGTCTCCCCTCCCTGTATTATTTTCATTTATAGGGAATTCCCTGTTTATTTTTGACGACACTGTTCGGTCCTTCTTTCTTCTCTCAATAGAACTGGTAATTAACTTTTATACATTAAACATGATCCTATATAAATAACTAATTACCAGAAGGGGAGAGGCCAGTGTAATGGGCAGGTTTCTTTTGGCTGGCCATATGTATTATAAGAAATAATACGCTAATCTACATGTAAATTATATCGATTTACTTCACCTCAGAGTTCCATGACCTGATATTAAAAAGCAACTCGGCCTGCGCCGCTCGTGCTTCTATTGGTCATGGAACTCCTTGACGTGGCTTACATCCTTATATTACCTTAAGAGCGTAATTTGCCTTTATTTATTATTTGACCTTCGACTAGAACAGCTATTTAGGCACGAATATCACCAATAACAGTTCTATTACAAGTCCTTAATAAATGGTTGGCAACATATAAAGACCCTGACAATGCTGGTAGAAGCTGTATTTGATTTGATTTTTTTAATTATATGTAATGTCCATTTAAACAAGCACTGCACACAAAAAACAGTTAAAGTCCTCAGATTATAGAACACTCATCGAATATCTGCAATACATATAATTCTAATTAGAAGATTTTTAAATGTTAATGCAACAATGTGTCATTGCTCCCTTTGTATTTAAAGACTAACTGATTTTGTTTAATGCAGCACTAAAAGCTAAGTAAATGTTAGCTATTGAGCAAACCTCCCAATATTAAAAAGTAATATTTAAGTTTTCGTGGTATCCCCCACGCAATAGATTTGAGCAAATAATCAAATGGAAGAGAAAGATTAAACTTGCCTTTTGATTGCAATGAAAAGTATTGTCGGTGGTGATGTTTTTATAACTGTATGCATGTAACTGTACTGAGGCATAAGTTTAAATATACTTCTACAGAGGTTAATAACAGTCCCTTGGGGACCACTAACAAGCTAGATTTATGGGTTGTCTATGTGGAAAAAGATGATCAATTTAAAGGTTAATCAGATCATCAGTCATTTTGATAACATACAGCTCTATTATGGATCTGGTTATTAAAAAAAAGTTGTAGTAGCACAATGATGCGTCATTGAGTGCCACTCACTTTAATAACAATTACTCATTTGTGTACAACAACAGTGGGCTATGCTTATATTGGTAAAAAAGCACACAATTTATTTTCTATCATTACTGTCACTTAAACTGTAAGCAGTGGAACCGTAGGGACATGTTCCATTCTAGTGTATCAGTATATTTCTAATGGTATTGCTCATTGCTTTTGTGTTCTTTGCATATATACACGCACTTTGTAACCACATGGAATAATTCAATACAAATATTCATACACGCATACCATATTTGTTTTACAGGACAAAATATGCTCTCTGAGAAGAGGCAAATGGACTAATTAAGAGTACTTGAAATCGTACCCCAATAATCTGTGTGCTGGGAGTCTTAGGCTTTGAAAACGCAGTGAATTTGCTTGGCTGTAACACCCGTGGCGGGTCCTTCATTTCAAATACAAAATTCTACCAATATTCCAATTCAGCTCATGATATTGGAGGGGAAAAATTAAAATGTCAAAACTAAGGGGCAATTTATAAAGGATTGTCCTTTTCGCCAAATAATTAGCGCACAGCCGTACACATGCATTAAAAGTGGTCTAAATAGCCTTGGTAACGTACACTTAACCACTCAGGGACCTGGGTAATGGCCTTAGAAGCACGTATAAATGCCAACAATACCTAAAAAGTACAGTCTGCTAGCGTGACTTTAAAAAACGGTATTTTTCGAAAATACGAGGATTCCCGTGAAAACGAAGATTTCCGTAAAAAAACGAGGCTTTCTGTAACTATGATAGCTGCCATTGGCTAATTTGGATCATGTGGCTTGCTCCGTCTTGAAAATTTACACGAATTACTCGTTTTTTACGAGTATTCTCGTAATTACGTGAATCCTCGTAATTACGAGGATCTTCGGGTTTTCCGTATCCCGCAAGTATCGTAGATCCTCGTAATTACGGAGATACTCGTATTTTCGAAAATTTTCGTAAAAAAAAAAAATCCGCAGTTCGGAAGTTCGGAAGTCCGGAATAATCCGCCGTTCGCAGATGGGAGAAATCCGCGGCGGATCCGGGTTCGGGTCCGCGAACCGGCCATCTCTAATCTGTAGCGGTTGAAATGGAAATGCAAGTGGATAACTGGGAAAACTCAACCTACAGTATAGAAATTCTCTACAAGAAAAATCGTATGAATACATGTAAAACAAATTGCGGGGGAACTTACTACTATGAGTATTTTTAGTAGTGATAAGGGAAAGTGATTACACCTTCCTCCTTTACATTTTCTTCTACATTATTCTTTAATCAGGTTTTGTATTTAGCACTGTACAGTATTTCTCCAAAAGAGCTGCTGACTTCTAAACAATGATAGGTGTTAACTTTTAAAAAATGAAGAAATATCCTTTCTTTCATTGACACTGATTGTCATCTTGACAGGCTTTGCATATTTATTAAGTTTTGAACATCAAACTCTCAAGTACAAACGAGTACAAAAAGAAATTTTTGATGTGTTGATTTTAAGGCCATCTTGCATGTTCTATAAAGGATATGGAAGAATATGATAATTTATAAGAATATGTGTTTTCATTAAATTTGGGTTAAATTCTTATTGCGATTATTCTGCAGGTCACGCAATCATAAATATTTATGATTTTTTCACTGATAAGGCTCCATTTGGAATATGCAGACAGTTTTGAAAATTTCTGTATACAAAAATGAAATCTATGAATTGTACAGTAGATGGTTTAAAGATGGAAAAATTAATTCAAGAGGAACCAAACCAATTTTTAATAAGAACTTTCCTTTCAAGAACACCCACGCACAGTAAGATACAGTATAGCTCAGTACTGCATTTACAAACATGTAAAAAGTGGATTCTGTAACTAAAAAGGCTTTTATGTTGTTGCCAGTGCTTGTCCCTCTCCATGTAGTCTTCAAACAGCCATGTGAGCAAGGGCACCTTGATAAGACTAAAAAAAGCTGATGTTACCCTGCAGTTAATTTTTTGCCAGAATGGCACAAATAAAGAAATTTGGAATTGCATACAACCTACCAAGAAGTATACTAAATAGTCAGCTACTTTTACGTGTCACTGGGTTTTGGTTTTTTTTGTTTTTTTTCTTTGATTTTGTTCCTAGTAAAAAATAAACTTTCTAAATGTATCCATTGTGTTATCCATCTATGTGTTAGCTCTGGGGTGTTAGTGGAAAAATGCTCTTCGCCAGGATCTATGAGGTTTCAGGGTCAAATACCCAGACATACTTATGAAAATGTTATTTTCTTTCGTATATTCATTCTGGATAGGAAATCAACTGCAAAGATTGCTTTTTATAATTTACAAAGTATATGTAACGGTAGGGAAAGGAAATGGTTACTAAAAAGGGGTTTTATAGTGCACAAAATTGTCTTAGTGACTTAGAGAGGCAGGATGACTGAGCATAACATATTCTGTAACATATTCTGTTTCTGAGTTAAGCAAGATCTCTAAGCATTGATATGATTTGTGCCTAAGAAAGGCAGGATCTCTGAAAAGTAACATGATCTCTATCTGAGAGAGGCAGTTTCTCGGAGATGTAACATGATGTGTCTGAGAGGGGAAGAATCTCTGTGCTGTAAACTGGTACAGCTTTACATTTACCTGCCAGTACCATGCTCCCTGCTTCAAATATTTGATCTGTGGCCTGTCCCAACATCTCTCCCATCTTCTGTGCATTTGTGTGTGTCTATGGGAAATATAGGAGTGAAGTTAGGTCCACTAATTAGCTGTTCAGAAGAAGCGTAAAGCTGTACCACAGGACGGCAGGAATAAGCAATCCTACTTCCCAGTAAATTATAGATCTCCCTGCCAGCTTCTTTATATTTTCATTTTCGTGTCTCTTTAAGTTACATTGAAAGAAAAAACGTTTTGTTCTTCTCAAAAGAATAATTAACGTTCTTGGTATTAATACAGAGGGTTCTTTTAGATATGGTGATTATTATTTAACTGCCATTTCAAGTCAGGAAGGGATTTATTTTCTTTTCAGACTGTTGGGCAAGAATCATGAGTAGGGTAAAAAGGGTGAATAGTATGGATTGATGTTTTTATTAGTAGGTAGGTTAGATAAATGATCAGTGAATGATTGTGTTTCATTAACATATTCACTTTTATAATGTTGTTAATGCTGTTTTGCAACATTTCAACAATTCCTGTTTACCATAAAACTCAAAACAGCCCCCTTTAAGGAAAGTAAAGATTATTTTATTTGGGAATTAAAGAAGAAGAAGAATTAATAAAATATTATAGTAATAATAAAATGTTGCTTTGATTTCTCATGTAGAACTCACTGAAACAACTTTACATTTTCTGGAACTACAATTAAAGATAAAGTAAAATGGTGGTACTCAAATATTTATCTGTGCTTGCTTGTCATTTAATTATTAATGTTTAGTGAATGCTCCTAATTCCCCCCACCCTCTGCGACACTTATAAGTTCTGCACAGCCTCACCATGGACACTGCTCTGCTTACACACCTTCCTTCCCCTCCCCCCTGCCTTCTTTTCGCTGCTGATTCTCTTAAATGTTGCAGAAAGTGTGCTGGAAGGCAGGCAAAGAGGTCAGGGATGGGTCACATATTAGAATTTCTGCTTCTGGAGTGACAGGTCTTTCCCTGTAAATGCTGAGATTTTAAATGATGATTTAAAATTTTTTTGGAGTAGTAGGATCTTGCTGTATCTAAAGGTTTACTTTTTGAAAATTAGATTTTTTAAAGTAAAGATACCCTTTAAATAAACCCTAATGCTGTGGCCACATTTAAATGCGTGGTAATGCAAGTTTAAAAACGTGCAAAAACATGTGATTGCATGTGATTCGCAAAAGAAAGGTGATCATCAGCGCCGGATTCACTCCCCACTCGCACTTGAGAAAGACCTAGACTGTCCAAAACATTTTGTGTGCACAATAAATGCACTTTTGTTATATGCAATACCTAGGGTTGCATGTTTAATTGGTTGCTCTTCAATTCTTCATATTATATTGTAGTCATATCAAGGAACAGACATTTGGGCAACCAGTGACTACAGAGGTGGCTTAGATATCTGGAAATTATTTGTATTCGCTCCCCACTCCCCTCTCCATCAGCAAAAAGAAGACTGGTCTCTGGTGGGGACATTGGAAAACTTTATAACTGATGTTTGTCTGTCTCTATCTCTTTATTTCTATGTCTATCTCCCCACACATACATGAATCTAAAGTTTACTACCACTATATATAAAAATACCTCTGGTAATGGTGCCTGTAAACATACTCACATAAATAGCACACACAAGTACTTATGTATGTATTTATAGTTTATTTATACAACGCCACTTGGGGACGCAGCGCTGTACAGTAACAAAATACAATAAAGTCATACAAGGGGAACAAATACAGTGGTGTGAAAAACTATTTGCCCCCTTCCTGATTTCTTATTCTTTTGCACGTTTGTCACACTTAAATGTTTCTGCTCATCAAAAACCGTTAACTCTTAGTCAAAGATAACATAATTGAACAGAAAATGCAGTTTTAAATGATGGTTTTTATTATTTAGTGAGAAAAAAAACTCCAAATCTATATGGCCCTGTGTGAAAAAGAAATTGCCCCCTGAACCTAATAACTGGTTGGGCCACCCTTAGCAGCAATAACTGCAATCAAGCGTTTGCGATAACTTGCAATGAGTCTTTTACAGCGCTCTGGAAGAATTTTGGCCCACTCATCTTTGCAGAATTGTTGTAATTCAGCTTTATTTGAGGGTTTTCTAGCATGAACCGCCTTTTTAAGGTCATGCCACAACATCTCAATAGGATTCAGGTCAGGACTTTGACTAGGCCACTCCAAAGTCTTCATTTTGTTTTTCTTCAGCCATTCAGAGGTGGATTTGCTGGTGTGTTTTGGGTCATTGTCCTGCTGCAGCACCCAAGATCGCTTCAGCTTGAGTTGACGAACAGATGGCCGGACATTCTCCTTCAGGATTTTTTGGTAGACAGTAGAATTCATGGTTCCATCTATCACAGCAAGCCTTCCAGGTCCTGAAGCAGCAAAACAACCCCAGACCATCACACTACCACCACCATATTTTACTGTTGGTATGATGTTCTTTTGCTGAAATGCTGTGTTACTTCTATCCCAGATGTAACGGGACACGCACCTTCCAAAAAGTTCAACTTTTGTCTCGTCGGTCCACAAGGTATTTTCCCAAAAGTCTTGGCAATCATTGAGATGTTTTTTAGCAAAATTGAGACGAGCCTTAATGTTCTTTTTGCTTAAAAGTGGTTTGCGCCTTGGATATCTGCCATGCAGGCCGTTTTTGCCCAGTCTCTTTCGTGAACACTGACCTTAATTGAGGCAAGTGAGGCCTGCAGTTCTTTAGATGTTGTCCTGGGGTCTTTTGTGGCCTCTCGGATGAGTTTTCTCTGTGCTCTTGGGGTAATTTTGGTCGGCCGGCCATTCCTGGGAAGGTTCATCACTGTTCCGTGTTTTTGCCATTTGTGGATAATGGCTCTCACTGTGGTTCGCTGGAGTCCCAAAGCTTTAGAAATGGCTTTATAACCTTTACCAGACTGATAGATCTCTATTAAGTTATTTTTTAAATTATTTTATAAGGGGGGCAATCACTTTTTCACACAGGGCCATGTAGATTTGGAGGTTTTTTTCTCACTAAATAATAAAAACCATCATTTTCTCACTAAATAATAAAAACCATCATTTAAAACTGCATTTTGTGTTCAATTAAGTTATCTTTGACTAATATTTAATGGTTTTTGATGAGCAGAAACATTTAAGTGTGACAAACATGCAAAAGAATAAGAAATCAGGAAGGGGGCAAATAGTTTTTCACACCACTGTACATAGATACTTTAGTACATAAATATATAAATTATATAAATATATAAATGCTAGAGCTATATAGAGCTATAAGTGCTAGAGCTTTATGTAAATATAGTACATATGTAATCGTGAGAATCAGTTCCCACTATATCATTTTCATTCTGAATCTATGTGGTCCGTTTTTTATTTGCATGCATGCACACTTAGCCTGGTATGATGCAGACATCTTCGATCCCCACCCCAAAGGTGCATAAGAATACGGTATATCAAAAAACAAGGTGAGAAAGTCGAACTTCAAATGTAGATTTATTAACTAGTGAACCACAAAATCACAACGTTTCGGTGTTTTACCCCTTTAATCAGGTGAGAAATCATGAGTTTAACAAAGCACCAGCTGCAAGGGTAATAAAAGATACCCACGCATCCACCGCAAGCTAATCAGTAACAGGATTTGTGCTAAAAAGGTCATGCTGGGATTTTTGGTACTTGATACTAGAATGATCATATATCCAGAGCAATTGCAGCTCTGGGTAAATTAGGCCATTGATGTAGTGTAACTGTAATAAAATCCTTAGTCCAGCTCAGTAATACAAATAAAACCCCACATACTGTAATAATTTCCAGTAATGATGCAGACCCACATGAATAGCCCGAAATCCCCCTCTCATAAGTCCAAATGTCTCTGCCCATTAAAACAAAAACCTTGTCACTTGTCAGTTACCTGCCCCAAACCAAATTTTTATTAGATGTATTACTAACTATATATTTAAGTATAATTATTGCCTCCATTTTGACAGCGTAAACTGCCTCCTCCCTTCATGAAGTCAATGATTGAGTGCCTTTTCCCCTGCTGTTTCCTCTGCACACACTAAAGCTCATAAAAAGGTAGGCAGTAGATCTCTTTTCCAGAAGGAAGGGAAGTTATAATTAAATATCTAGTTACAAATGCATGTAATAAAATAGCAGTTGGGATTGCAGACAGATAACTAGCAATTTACCAGTTTTTTGTTTTAATGGTGGACGTGCCCTTTAAATATCTTTGATAATGATGTCTTATAATGTCCCATACATTACAGAGGGTACCCAATTTTAATATTTATGTTTGTGTTGTGCAACTATAACAAGATACAAAATTCAGTAATACAAACACAATTTTAAAATAACTAGCTTTAAGATTCCAACCAGCAGTACAGGCAGCTGTGTGCCTCCATAATAAAGGTAGCCAAAGTCATACAAATACAAAGATATTATTAATAATGACTGTCCCATTACAAAACTCTAAATGTCTCTGTCAATATGTAAATATCTTTAGCAATAGTGTTATAAAGGCGCGGTATCACTTTTTAGCGAAAACCGTGCCTTTAACGGTCATCAAAACAACCGTTAATTTATGATCGCTATCGTAAACCTACATTAGTAATCATAAATGTCCGATAACAATCATAAATCTATGACTATGTTCGTAGTTTTACAATTCCCATAGAATACCATTGTGGTATATAATCAGTTGCGTTACTTATGTATGATGAAGGTGCAGAATCTAGCACTGAAACTTTGATATGATATAACAATAAAAGTTTTTGTGAATAAATCCAAGAGTGCCCAGGATCTGGACTATTTTTAAGTCTAATTATCCGTTAACCTCTACATATCTTTTTGAAAGAGTAGGACTGTTTTACCATAGTTCCTGGCACATTTTTAATATGATCCTTGACTTAACTAAATCTTTACAACATAAATACAATTTTAAGTAAAAAGCTTGATAATATTAGCCATAAATAATAATAATTTGAATGGATTATAGGCAAGGGATAGCTGACAAGGCCCCATTTCTAACTGGCCTTAGCTCTGTGGGAGAATACCAGGTGGAATGCTTTGATCTCTGCCAGATTTAATTTCACTGCCAACAAAAATATTTTCAAATTTGATTTTAGAATACTAATTTAGCTCACCTTTTATATGACATTATTTGTCTAAAAACATGTAAAGTGCAGAGAAATAAAAAAACTAAATTTCTTTTATAAATTATATTATAGAGCATTTATTTTTTTTTTTGCCAATATAATAAGCCAAAGATTTTTTGGCATAAATAGCCTATTTGCCTTATGCCAAGTGCAACAATACTATTTTGCATAGATTGGTGTATTGTACTCATCATTACCTGCCAAATTAATTCATTTTGCAAATCAATTGAATGTTATATGTTCGCTATGACAAAAAAAGAATAATCCTGCCAAATAAGAGAAGGACATCAGTTCTGATAGACTATTTCAAAGCTATGAAATGTGACCTTACATTAACAAAAAAGTGAAAACAGCTACTGTCAACATATTTATATAATTATGTTAATTGTAATATACATGCCTCTGTGGGTCGCTTGGAAAGGCTGTAGGTTTGTTTATCCATATTGGATACATTACACATCATGTAAGGTGTTGACATGAGAATATAGTGTGTGTATAAAGCAAGGTAGATCAGCACTCTACGTTAGCTTGTATAGGCTGGGTGCACGTACAAGGATGTCAACCCCACATATAGAAACTAAAAAAGGTCAAAGGTGCAGCACTGCAAGATTTATTGCAACAAAGTCCAATTTAGCAGCATAATGAAATATACTGGCAGCAACATAACAGCAATGTTTCAGGATGATCCTATCACATAGTGAGAATCATTAGTAGTAGATAATGTACCCCTACTTTAAGTTATAAGGATATTAGAATAGGAGTTCCGTGACCTGTAAAATGACATGGAACTCAGAGGTGATATCTGATAGCTATATAATTAACAGTTAGGGGGTACATTATCTGTCATAATTTCCCCTTTTCTCCCTTAATATTGAGGCATACTCTCCCACTTCTGTGCCCTCTGCTTCCCCACGTCACTTCCATCAAACCCCGCCATCCTGCACAAAGAACCATGTAAATTGTGTCACTCCCTGTTGCTCTTATCACCACCATGTCTTTCATAACCCCCCTGTTCTGCATACAGTGCCTGCACACATTTTGTCACTCCAATCACCCTGCACACATTGTGGCTCCAATGATCACATTAGCCTGCCCACTTAACCCTCTGTTGTGGCTCCATAGGTCGCAACATCCCCTTCCTCTGTGGCCAATACTATCTATCCTTGATCTTCAATGCAGCTTTTCTGTAAGTCCTGACTCGCAGAGTTCATTCCTCAGCTGCCTACATGCCATACTTCCTATAATCGCATGGTACTATGTAGCTGTGCACCCATTATAAGCCTATTAATTGCAGCTTGTTCCCATTAGGATCCATAGCAGAGGTATATTATATATACAAGCAGTAATACATAAAAATATTCATGGAGACCAGGGATTAAAGGAAATCAGTCTTTATTCATCTCCCTTTGCCACAATGGATTCAGTTTATGAATCCAAGAGACTTCGTGTTTAATTTAAGTTTTCTTAAATGTTCAATAAACTTAATCTCATCAGTCTTCTATCCCTGATCACAAATAGTTTTACATCTAATCAATGATCTGTGTTGGGATCTCCTAAAAAGCAGATTTACAAGGCTCTTCCTTCAAATTTTGCAAATTGTTTATTATGAACTACGTTTATTTAGTTGTGGGTCATATAATATCACAGACATGTGCACCACACCTTACCATTCTATGATGTAGTAATTAGTTTGTGACTTTGGCACAAACTTTATTGAATTGGGAGCACCACACTGCTTCTAAAATGTTTTGGAAACAGTGTAGGCCCCACAAAACACAAGCTAACCCATTATTACATCTAGGGATAAGCCAAAACTGTGAATTTTGTTTTCCCGGAATGTGCCGGAATTCTGCTGAACCGAAAATCCCATTGAAGTGGATTTTTTTAATTCTTAATGCCAAAATTCGACACTAAATTCTGACATCTCAAAACCGATTCAAGTAATTTCAAAACTGGAAGTTTCGTCTCATAGCTAGGTTTGTTTTGAAATGGCTACAGACATTCTACATCTCCCTGAATTTCAGGGAGTCTCCCTGATATTAATAGCAAATCCCTGACAGCAAATTCTGTATTCTTTTCCCAGAAAACCCTGGGAATAATCAGCACTCCCACATGGTAATGACAGAGTACTAGAGATAGTCTAGAGCATGCATGCATGCAAGTAAGAGTATTCGCTAGAAATGTTGCTCTTATAAAGCTGGCTCTTTTTTTCAATGGTTGGGCAGTGGATAGTCTCCCCTTTAGTGTCTTCTCATTCAGAACAGAGAGATTAAGAAATTTGCAGGACTTTAAAGACAGTCACCAAGTTTGATGCATGTCTGTGCATGTGCTGTCATTACACTTATGTACCATGGCTTCTGTCACACCATCAGTCAGAGGAGAACAGAATGAAGATGTACACAGAGATGTGTATTGAAGTCTCAAGGACATTAAACTTTGTGACCAGAGCACAAATTTCCTAGCCTGAACAAAACAACAATAATAGCAATATTGGTAATTGCCATCTGTAATAAGGACATTTAAAAAAAAAAAAAAAAAAGTAAAGAAAACATGCTTTACTAAACAATCATGTTACTCTAAAAGATGTTTGAAAGTAACCCACGGTACCAAGTGTGATGTAGTTCACATTATCATCCATCACTGACTGACAGCCAGCTTTATCATTCATTTTTTCTCATTTGTTTTTCTTTTTTTTTATTATCATGATTTTTATTAATTTTTTTTAAAAAAAACATGTATATAATTATACAAAACATTTGTTATTGTCTAATAGATAGTGTTTTATCATAGTCAACTGCATATTAACTTTTGGACATATTGAAATGTAGATCATAATTATTTATAATATTTAACATCAAAATTAGTGTTTAACAGTAAAACCTTTGCCTTCATTTAGTAATTTATTTTGATTATTTGTAAATTGTCTTCGTTTCTTTTACCTTCTCTCTCTTCTCTTCCTTCTTTCTCTTTTTTCCCTATTTTCTCCTTCTCTGCTTCCCTTCCCCTCCCCTTTTCCTTCCTCTCTCTTCTCTCCCTCTTTTCTTCTCCCCCCCTTTTTCCCTTTTTTCCCTTCTTCTTTTTCCTATTCCCCCCCTTTTTTCTCTCTTTTTTTCCTCTTCTTTCTTTTCTTTTCCTTTCCCCTTTTTTTTCTCTTTTTCTCTCTTTTTTCCCTCTTCATTCCTCTCCCTTTTCCCCCTCTCTTTATATATTAGTGAATGATCTCGAGTCTGTATACCAGCATTCCATTTTCTATAAAAGGTGGTAAATTTTTGTTGTGTAATGGCATAAGTTTTCTCATATATCATGTTTTGTGTTAGTGAAGTCATAATTTCCTTCATAGTTTTTTTTTTTTTACAATAAATGTGTGGTATATTATTGTGCTTTGCTTAGAGTTATAGGTTTCTAATCCAATATTTAGTAGAGCTAAGGCTGGTGTTCTTGGAATATTTAGTTCTAGTAGGTTATTGAGGAAATTGAAAAGTTTATACCAAATTTTTCTTATTTTGGAGCAAGTCCACCATAGGTGTAGTAGTGATCCTCTTGTTGAGCAGTTTCTCCAGCATAGGGGGGAATAGTTTGGGAACCATGTGTGGTTTCTGGGGATCTGTAGAATCTGAATAGGGTTTTCCTATCTGTTTCCCAAAAGGAAATACATCTAGAAAGTTTATAGGGTTGTTGGAAGGCTGATGTCCATTGGTCGGAGGTGAATGTTTTATTTAGACCTGTTTCCCATTTTTCGGAGAAAATATGTGAATATTCATTTTTGTTATTTAATAGTTTATAGATTTTTGTGATGTTATTTGGTGAGGTGAGTATTTGGTTTATTGTATTGTTTGATAGGATATTTTGCTTGGAAAGAAAGCTTATGATTTGGTAGTATTTAAGGTATTCTGTTTGTGGGATTCTAAGTTTTTGGTTTACTTGTTGAAATGTGAGGAACCTTTGTTGTGATATTATATCATTAATATATATAGTGTTTGGTAGGTTCCATTTGTTTAGGTATAGATTTGGGATGCATAATTGTAGGCTGTTTATTGTTATATATGGGGTTATTGATGTTTTTAATTTATGTGTTTTGTTGGTTTCTTTCCAAATGTTAGCTGTTGTTTGGATGGATTGATAGTTTGGGAGGGTTAAATGGGGGTTTAGAGTTAGTGCTCCTAGGAATTCACCTAATTTGTTCTTTTTGATGATGTGTTCTTCTATTTCAATCCATTTTTTTTATTTTGATCCTCCATCCAATAATATCTAGATTGATCTAGAATTGCTGCCTTATAGTAATCTTTAAAGATAGGGAATGCTATTCCTCCCGTTTGTTTGGTTTTTGCTGATATGGTTATGGAGATTCTTGTTTTTTTGTTTCCCCAAAGGAATGCATTAACCATTTGGTTAATTGATTGGAAAAAGTAATCTGGGATCGTGATTGGTAAGGTGCGAAACCTGTATAATAGTTTCGGTAGTAACACCATTTTTATTAGATTTACTTTTGTAAGCCAGAATAGATACTTGGATGAACACCAATTTAGCTCTTTTTGTATATCTTTTAGCATAGGAATATAGTTTTTCTCATTTGTTTTTCATAGTCTCCCTTTTATAAAGGTCTTTTTATCATATATTTTACAGAACAGTTTAAATTTGCCGCCACTTTCTTAATGCCACAAGAGGTCTTAATTGGTATAAATCAACATTGCATTTTCTGTGTTACTAGCTCTGCTGTTGGCCTATGTATGTTGTTAAATTGTATTGTTGGATGTTTAAAAACATTTGAAAAGCTTTAATTATCCATATACTGGTATTGTCTATAAGTTAAATCAACATACTGTACTGCCATTTAGAATTATATGGTGATGCACTGAAGGCTTCTAGCCTAGACTGTATATCTACCAAGCACTTCAACTTAACACAGGAAATGTAATTTTAATAGAAGTTAGTTTAACACAATGGCCAAAAATGTATTGTGCAGTTTTAAAAGCTAATTCATTATTAGCTTTATTTTTGCTGACTAACCACTAGTCTTCGTCATCCTTCAAGAATTTTAGATCAGTATTGATTTATAGTAGTGGCCTGTAACAATACCTGACCCCCAGTAGTATAGGTTTTCTCAATGTCCCCATAGGAGTAGAGATTTTTTTTAATTGGATGGGTCATGCTGACAGGTTCTTATTGACCCTCAAAGGATATCCTAAAGCACATTCCATCTATAATGTACTGTATATCATTTAAAATGGCAGGTAGGTTAGAAAAATTCAATAAATAGATAAATGTGGAGATGCATGGGAGATTTAATCATGTGAAATGTGTGTATGAATGAGAAATTACCATTTATTACATATTTTTATGTAATAGGTTGGGGTTTTCTGTACAGTATGAGCATTGAACAGTCTACATGTGTTGCTATTTAAATACATTCTACTAATGAGACTGACATGAAAAGATCATTTCAAATGTATGCCCCAAATTTCAAATATAAAAGATACAAAATTGGAAAATGAAACAAATAAACACCTATCCTTCTAAATTAATTCGGTGCAGTAAAGATTTTCTGTAATATGGCACGTAGCAGCTTCACATAGCAATGAAGGTCCAATGATCCTCATTAGGAAAGAGACAATTAAACATGGTTGGAGGGCTGCAGTAAGAGGAAGTTTATTGCACAATATGCTGTTCTTTGTGGTTTTTTGTGTTGTTTGTTTTGCTTTTTTGCTATTAAAGAATGGCCAGATGGCAAAGAACATTTGGCAAGCTGCAGAGACAGGCGCAAAATAGACTGATCACTGTGGGTGAAAAAATCTGCCAATTAGCTTTCCCAAGCCTTTTATCAACACTGAACCAATGGAAATCTAAATCTGCTCTATAACATTGGTGTAAATTAGGTTTTTAGCAACTGCTGAGTAAAATCAGTTACTAGGACTTTACTCATTAAGTATAATTAAAAAAGAGAGAGAGAAATAGAGAAACCACACCTTGTTCGACTTGCATTATAGACAGAATAGTTTTACATAGTTACAAGCATGGACACAATTTTTGCCACAAGGTTGGTCACAGCAAAATATAAGTTTACAATTTGTATTTAAAAATACTTGTTAAAGTTGCGATATTGTTTCCCTTTGACAGTAATTTTTTTTAAAATATATTTTTTCAATATTTTAGCCTTTGATACATGATCCCTTTTACATTTCCCAGCTACCTGTGCTTCTACAATTTTAATCCCCAGATCACTAAATACAAAAAGGAAATAAAATGCCATGTTAATGAGGATAATTAGATTAGAACAAATCTGTGTACAAGATTTCATTTCTACAGTAGCACCTAAAATGCTTACAAAATATACCTTGCATTTAAAGGGAATAGAGCATTGTACATGATGCTCAAGATCAGTCACACAAGCCAAATGAAAGTCAAGATAAACGGTTTTAAATTTGTACCATGGGGACTGGCATCTTTGCTCCTCCTCTTGCACTGGGAGGAGCAAAGATGCCACTGGGTATCGCACACACCAAAAGCCATTTCTTAGGGACTGAAGGTAAATAGCAAACTTCTCTACAATAGCATTAATCAATTCTAATTAATACTGAGTCTGAGCAAAACAAGTACTGGATTAAAGCACAACTCAGCGTAAGTGCTGTTTATTTTATGATTTAGATTAGGAAAAGTAATTTCTTTTAGTGTAGGTTCCCTTTAAATAATATTTCAGGATAGTAGATGTTAGCACAGCCCACACAGCACAATGTTTAGTTAGAGTAATGTTGATATGTGTTAAAAGTACAAATTTTATCATATTGAGATCACATTTGCTGCAACATATTAAATATTGTAAAGAAACATACCCTTTATAAATATGTCCCTTAACACCAACTGCTTATGGACTATGCCACACTGCTTCATTTAAGGAACGTTAAAGTGCAAGAGCAGTGGTACTGTGAGAGCACGTCATCACTGAAATACATTAACAGGGATGCTGGTGCCCTAGCAGACTTCTCAAACTGTCTCATAAGCCCCTGTGAATCTCTAGCAGACAAGGCACATAGCAGAATCTTTCAGCTCATAAAAGTACTATAGTGCTACAATGCATACCTTGATGTGGTGGCAGGGCTAATTGTGAAATGGCCATTAAAAAAACTTCAATTGGAATAAAAGGGACCTTTATGCTAGCTGTTCTTTTCTATTAAGGTACATAAGTTATATTATAACATGTTTTATTTAGCAGTTCACAAATGATCCCCAGGGACCTGGCACAAATCTGGCTAGGTAAACAAGTTTGCAATATTCCAGAATAAATATAAATCTGTTTCTGAATCCCTGGCATTTACATGTGCTCATGCCATTGTCAGCCCTCAGTCTGCACAGCAATGTTCCCTAATTAGTCGAAATAAAAAGATGCATTAAATACAATGAGGACCCATACAGTGATGCTGATTTGGGATTTTATTCACCTTGCAGAACGACAGAATTAGAAACAAAAAGAAACAAAATACCTGTATTTTGTGTTAGCCTTTTATGAGGATTGGAAAATATTCAGAAAGGAGAACTCTAATTGCATTGGAATAACAATAATTTAATGTATTTCCTAATTCTACGTAGGAATGGATTTACTTTTTATTTTACTCTTAATAAATACCCAACCACGAGACAATCTTCTCAGAGTCACTTTAGGTTTTTTTATTTTTTTAATTATTGTGCTGTCACAGTGCTTTAAATAGCAAATAGTAAAAGTACATTATCACGAAACATGCTTGCTTGAAATGATGCTTGCTTGAAATGCTTAAAACAAAGCATTGCCCCTTATAAATAAATAAAACAATCATTCATCTATTCATTGTAACAGCCTTGGCTTGAAAAATAGATGATCGTGAATTTAAAGGAAAGCAGTTCATTTTCTTGTTGATAAATGTGGCCCATATATCTCCTGTCTGGGAGAGCTGAGCGCATATAACCAGAACAGGCTGCTCATTATAAACACGTTATATTTAGAAAGAACATTTTTTATATAGATTTTTTTTATAATATATTAACCCTGCTAAAAAAAAAATCACTGGTTGGATTTTCTTTACCTTTTATTTTTTAATTGCCAGAAACCCAAAGTATCTATCAAATGAAAGTTATTTATTGTAAAAAAAAAAAAAAAAGCATAATCCTTAACTCCTATCAACCAGATTTAAGTTACAAAGCGAAATGCTTAAATCACACTAAATTTTTTAGTGTTCTGAAACATTTCCTCCCTGCACAGGCAGCCCAAAATGTAATATATTATGCAAAGGCTTGTTCAATCTGTATCCTTCTGCATGATGAAGTACCCAGTACCCACTTCACTGATTTTTTACATTCTTTGCGTGGCTCTTGAGAAGTTAAGAAATTTTACTCTTGTCTAAAAGCTCTGCACATTCTCAGACAAACACCAAACAATCCACCTTTATACAATTTGCCATGAGAAGAATAACCTCACAACTTGCTCAGTACTGGTATATCTTTAGGAATTGTATAAAAAGACAAGTGATATATCATTTTAATCAACACTTTCTGACCTTTGAAAAACCTAACCTAAGACATGGAACAATATTATTTAAGAAACAAGATGGGCCACATTGTTTTCATTTTTGGAAATATCACATTTTATAAAAAATATATTTTCCTGGGTCGGTACTGGATTTTCAATGCTTATTTAGTCTGTGTTTTATCGATCGTGGAATAGGGCCATTTTTATCATTTATGAGACCACTAGCAAACCCCACGCACACCTAATCCAATCCCATCTCACCCCTGCGTTCCTAGATGGCCCATAACAGGTTGTCATCTCAGTAGACCAGTCTACTCATTATTAGAGATGTCCGAACTTCGCAAAATCCGGTCCGCTCGAGGATCCGTGAATTTTTGAAAAAATTAGAAAATTCAAAAATCCGCGAGCGGACCCGTTAAAATGAAAAATATTCTCGAAATTACGAGTAATCCTCGTAATTTCGAAAATTTTCAAAAATACGTATTTACGAAAATAAGAGACATCGTATTTTCGAAAATTTTTGAAAATACGAGAAATCCGCGGTTCGGAAGTTCGGAAGGCGGAAAACCTGGAAAAATCCGCCGTTCGCGAACGGCATAAATCCGCGGCGGATCCGGGTTCGGATCTGCGAACCGGCCATCCCTACTCATTATTTCCGGAATTTATCCAATGGGAAGACATGCTCTGCAAAGAAACATTTCCCCCTGGTCGCAATCTCCCCCCCCCATACTAAAGAATAGGGAGTTTCATTGTAGGGTGTGTGGCAGTCACAAACAATCTCCCTATACTTTATACAGGGAGAATGCTCATGACTGTATGTAGTTGCATCTTTTAAATCTTACAGATTCTGTCATCTTTGAAAGGTTGTTACAATGTGTACCCAGCTTTAGGTCTCCTCCCCCTGGGCACTTTCAGGTAAGGGGGTTATTTCGTGGGGTATAATTGAGACAAAAAATTAAGCTTTAACAAAAAGGCATTTGGCTTTCTTTTTGGCATGTCTTTTATACCTCAACCTTACACCATTATGTCAGTATGTCATTACATAATGAGGGGCTCACACAGCCAATCTGAAGGCATGGTCTCAACTTCTCAGAAAAAATTGCAGGGAAGGGTAGAAAGTAGGTAACCATCCCAAATAAACATTTCCTGCTTGTTTAAAGGATATATACAATGAGAAATTTGTTTGTTTTAAATTTCCCATTAACTATAATTCTTCCCAATTATCACTCTACACTTTTTTTGTTGATCTGTCTCCTATTACTTTGTATATCAAGCCAGAACTATCTTACATTTCAGCTGTTAATCAAGTGCCTTAATATCATCATCTTCTTGTTATGTATAGTTTTGCTGTAGCTGTAATGGTGACAGAGCATTGTGAACTGGTATGTGAACAGAGCATTCCTCTTACAGAGCATTCCTCTGCCAATGCTGTCTCATAGGGATTACTAAGCATGCTTGCACTCAAAGAGAGACACATAGTAGGGCAGGGGGCTGGGGGACTGATCTGAGCAAATCAAGTACTGGATTGAAATCATGCAGCAACAGAAACACATCAGTGTAAGTGCTGTTTACATGTATTCATTTATAGATTGAAATGAGGCCAAGTAATTTTTTTTCATTGTACAATTCCTTTTAATTATCCTAAACTAGCAATGAAAACTGATGCAGAAATGTGGCTTCAAACTTGCCCCGGAAACCTAACTTTTACATTTCTTGTTTAATTGTTAAAGATATAATTTCTGAAATAAAGGTAACATATTTTTAGTTTTTTCTTTCACATGAAAGTTTGGTTGTATGTTATATATTTATTACTGGCATACACAGAAATACATAATTTTATCTAATTTCCAAGTTATACTTTGAGGAGCAATTTCTAAATTGGAATATGTACTTCTATTTTCCCCTCAAAAGCAAGACAAGAGAAAGAACATGGTCATCCCATAGGTAGCTGGGTGTCAGAGAAATTAATTATAAATGTTTGTTTTAAACTGAGCAACACACTGAGGCAGCAACTGGTGCATCTAAAAGAACCAACATCTGATTTGTATGTATGGGAGACCAAACAGCAGCTGCACCAATATATGGCCCAGCACAGAAGAGGTAATTCCTTGGGTCAGAACTCAGCCATGTACCTGTATTTTAAGGGAAAATTTTAAGGAAATAAGGACTTTTTTGAAGATTGTAATGTCATGTTTACCAAGGAACAGGATTGGTTTTAAAGAGGTGTCAAGGCTGCCATTTATGTTATAATAAATAAACAAGACCTGAATAGAGGTGGGGTGGTTTGACACCATTTGTTTGCAAAGTACAATTCTGTTTTGATACCTCACCCTGGGCAGTATTGGTAACACCTCTTAGCTACAATGCAATCAACACCTTGCATTCAGGAGGTCCCTAAAACTTTGTTATATGCAGATTGAGACACATTCCAGGGTGTTTATTGCCAACAGATTTATTCTAAATTGAGAAAGCCAGTCGGATGACTAGTGAAAAGTGTTCAAGAACTTGACATCAAGTCCAGTTGATCTAACTGAATACAACAGGAATACCATAACCTGGATAAAACTTTATTTTATTGTCCTCCACTGTTGGTGGTAGGGTCCTCATAGAGATATGGGAATGCTGGAGAACTGCATCTTTTTTCATACTGTAAAGCAAAGGCGATCAAATGATTGGTTATGTATGTAAAATGATTCACATATGACCTTTGCGGTCATTAGGTATGGAACTACCTGGGTTATAAATACTGCTAAGAGTTTGTTTGTTTGTGCACACAGACCTGGGCTGCAATAAAAGATTTAATGTGCAGCAACCAATCTGCATTTTACTAGGTAACTTCTGATTGGTTGATGCAGATTAATGGAACAGGCATACTTCCCCCCCTCTTATTGCACCACCCCCTCCTTTATTTAGACATATTTATAGAGCAAATTAAATGGTAAAAATCAGTAGCACACACATAACCATTTAACATACATATTCCTACCCAGCATGATGGCCAGTGTATGTTCGTTATGATCAATCCACTGTACAGTTTATTAACTCTATATATTGGGGATTACTTTGCTGACACTATTAGTTAATGGGCAGCTATACATATATGTTTTATCAGTCTTTATCTGGTGCTGGGAGGTTTAAAAAGCCTATATAAGGGGATAAAAAATTCTGTAGAAACTTTCTCTGATAGTAGGGCTGGTTTCAATCCTCGAAAAAGTTTAACAATTTCTCCCTTACTATCACATTCAATGAACATTAGAGCAATTAAGTATTGGTCATCTGTTAGAGGTAATCTATTTTCTTAATTCTGAATTGGAGGAATATGTGTCGATATCGACCATTTCTCACCTTTCCTCCGCTCCCACACCATTCCATCTCTCTCCTCATCTTCGTGCTGCTTTTCCAGGCAGGTTCGGTGGAGTTTGTGCAGCTTTGGCTCTTCAGTTTTCATCTCTTCTTTTTTACAGCAAATTCACATTTTGGTTTTACCTATATTGGTTTTCCTGATGTGTTCTGATTGGTATGGTCTTCCTATATTACTTGGTTTGCCATGTGTTTGTGCCATTGTGATGTTTGGTGCAGCTCTTGGTGCAGTGATTTAAAGGGCATGTCCACCCCCAAAACTATAATCTCCCCACTACTGGCCCCACTGTGTAGAGTGTAAAAATCCTTACCTTAACAACAAAACATTACCAGTTGGTCAGAACGTCGGAACCTCTACTTTATTCACTGTAGTGGGAGTCCATTGACCTGGCGTTCCGGAATACATCCAATATTATGAAGACCATAGTAAGAAAAAGGACGGACTGCTACCAACTGCAGATAAAACGTAACTTTTATTTGCCGAACTCAGCACGCTTCACAGAGGGAGACAAACACAGTGCCCTGACGCGTTTCGTGACGAACACCTCGTCACTTCATCAGAGGGATACTCCCACACCCTAAAACTAACCATAAATACTTAAATAATTAAACAAATCACACCTGCAAATCCTTATAATAATGAGATAGCAAACAATCACATCTCAACAAGGAGTTAAGTGCCAGGGTAAATGCAATGCTAACAAAAGGAAGTGTGGGGAAGAGAAATAACTACACAGGCTGTAAAGATGCATATAAAAATATATAAAAACACTTATTTTTCATTAAAATTCGTATACCGTATATACTCGAGTATAAGTCGAATTTTTCAGGATTTAAAATTAGCCTGAAAACCTAACCTCGACTTATACTCGAGTCAAGTCCTAATTTAGCTCCAAATTCTGCAATTAGTAACCAGTAGGTGGCGCTGTGTTAACCTGCATAGAAAGTTACAGGAGCTCATCTGCCTTTACACTTCCTGCTTCCTGTATTCTGGCTGCTGGACTCACTCAGCACTGTCACTGGATGCTGTAAATCTGATGGGTCTCCTCAGTTTGGGGCAAAAAACAGCTGCTAGTTCAGTGCAAATGACAGCTTGAAACTACAACTCTCAAGTGACATTTTTAACTATTGGGGTCAGAGAATCCTTTACTATATGGGGGTCAGAGTGCCCTTTACTATATGGGGTCAGAGGGCCCTTTACTATATGTATCAGGAGAATTGTAAATGATGGTAAGCTTAATTAAAAGTTTACTGAACCTTGCCACTTCACATGTTTAGAAATTGAAACTCACAGCAACAAAGCATGCTGGGAGTTGTAGTTTCCAAACATCTGGAGTGCAAAAGAATTGGAGGTTACTGGTACTGGATTTGGCTATTACTGTATGGGATTCATGTATGGGAATTCTGCTGTCCACTTAAAGGCAACTAAAGCCTAAAAACAACACAGAATCAGAAGGCAGTAGTGGTGATAATTTCTACCCTCGACATACTCGAGTCAATCAGTTTTTACAAATTTTTCAGGTAAAAATAGGTACCTCGACTTATACTCGGATCGACTTATACTCAAGTATATACGGTATACAATTAAAAATTTCGTATATACAATTAAAAAAACAACAACAACCCAAAATGTTATCCAATCTACAGCAACATGTAAAAAACGGGAATGCAAATAAGCAAGAATAAAGGAATGGTATCATAAATATTGTTACAACTTATTACACTGTATACAATGGTGGTAAATAACATAGATACAAAAGATAATTGAACCATATTGATACAGAGAAAATTAAACATAGTATCTAGATCTAATACATATGTTAAGATCTATATATAGCTAGAACTTCATCTTAATAGGAATATAGTTTGAATCCTCTATAAATAAATATAAAACAGATGCAAAACAACTGTCTATACATTATAAGCCTATATATATATACCAATAATTACCTAAATGCATAAATATTATCTCAGTAATGAACAAGAATAAAAGACATACAAAAAGCTGATAAGGATTCATGATAATATATACATATATTCATAAAGGATCACACAAAAAGGGTAACCTCCCATTCTCTATTTAAACCTTTTGGAAATTTGGTTTTTAATTCCAGAATCCACCAAAGTTCCCTTTTTGAGAGAACAGAGTCTCTATCACCTCCTCTGCATCCTACCACAACTTGTTCAATATCCATATATTTGCACTTAGTATATTGAAAAGTAAGACTATGGGTACCTAAAGCTGTATGATTGTCCCTACTTGTAATAGAGTTAGAATGTTCATATAGGCGTAATTTTAATTGACGAGTCGTCTTGCCTACATATTGTAGCCCGCATCCACATGTGATCAAATAGATCACATATTGGGATCCACAATTTATATATCTCTTTATCTTATATGCTTTTTTGGTGACAGTAGATGAAAAAAACAGAAGCAGAGGATATAAATGTACAACACCTGCATCTGTTTTTCCCACATTTATACATTCCCATTTGTGCAAGGCAATTATTATTAGTTTTAGTCTTTAACATACTGGGAGACACATAATTAGATAATGTTCTCGATCTATGATAAGTTATACCGGGTTTCTTAGGAAGAATTTCAGCCAGAATAGGATCAACCATCAATATAGGCCAAAATTTCTTTATTACATCATATATGCGCTTAGATTCTTTACTGTAGGTGGTAATGAAGTTTAAAGAAAAATCCTTATCCCCTCTCAAGGAATGTTTTCTGACTATTGCCTTCTTGGGTTTTAATAAATGTTCGCGATCTAAGCTGATCACATGATCATAGGCTCTCTTGATTACCTCTATATTATACCCCCGATCAATAAATTTGTCCCATAAAATCATGGCCTGTTGATTGAAACAATCCCATGTGGAACAAATTCTTGGGTTTTTAATTGTATATACGAATTTTAATGAAAAGTAAGTGTTTTGATATATTTTTATATGCATCTTTACAGCCTGTGTAGTTATTTCTCTTCCCCACACTTCCTTTTGTTAGCATTGCATTTACCCTGGCACTTAACTCCTTGTTGAGATGTGATTGTTTGCTATCTCATTATTATAAGGATTTGCAGGTGTGATTTGTTTAATTATTTAAGTATTTATGGTTAGTTTTAGGGTGTGGGAGTATCCCTCTGATGAAGTGACGAGGTGTTCGTCACGAAACGCGTCAGGGCACTGTGTTTGTCTCCCTCTGTGAAGCGTGTTGAGTTCGGCAAATAAAAGTTACGTTTTATCTGCAGTTGGTAGCAGTCCGTCCTTTTTTCTTACTATAAAAATCCGTACCTTACCTCTCAGCTCCAAAGGGTTCTCCTGGAATGTCTGCCCAAAGTCCCAGAAACTACACACAATGAGCCTGGCTGGAGGGAGATTGTTTCCACCTCTGTGGCGTCCTCTCAGAGGTTTGTGGCTTGCTCAGTGCAATCCTCCCCCACTTCCCTCCCTCCCTCCCGATCCATGTCATTTCCCCTCTGCCTTAGTGTAATATCACAATTTCTGTAATGTAGGGCTCCCTCCCCCAGCCCCAACCACTATAGTAGTTTTTTCAAACACTCCCCTGAACTGTACTTTTATTAACTCTTTCCCCCGGCATTCTGTGCACCCAGAAGCTACATCCATGATTGGCTACCTCTCAGCAAATCACGGACGCAGCTGCCGGTCCGGCCCCTTGCTTGCAGTTTCATGCAAGCAGAGGGCCGGACAGATCGCCAGTGGAAAGAGGTAATGTAAGTATAGATTGGGGGAGTTTTGGGACAAACTACTATGGCAGTTGGGGCTGGGGGAGGGAGCCCTACACTACAGAAAATTACCAAATAAAGGGTGGACATGCCCTTTAAATCCTCCTAGGGATGGGGGAATGAGCCATATAAAGTATACTATAGGTAGGAAATTTTAGTTAATTTGGCTTGAAGAGCCTAATTCCTTTTCTTTCTATTTCTTCTTCCATTTTATTCTTCCGCTTTTTTGGACTGTATCTCCTCCCACAGTTTTTGAGCTAGAGACATGAAATTCGGTACAGATGGGCGGGCATATAGGAGAACTGTGCTATTACCTAGCTAAAGAATTCATGGAGGTGTTACGGCATTATCTGTGAATTTCAGGACATTTTTTCCCATGTACTATAATAGTAACAATCCTCAAATGTGGATATTTCGAAGTTTAAGGGTCATGAGATCAAAACAGTTTGTTGCATGGTCATAAACACAAATGCTGATACCCCAACCTCCCACACAGACCCAGGTACACCCATCTACTGACCTACCTTTCCATTCCCATGGAAGCCATACTTTAAGGGTAACTATAGTCAAAAAAACTAATTTTGATCAATCATCAATAAAAGTTAGTTATATGGTCATACATGCAAAAACACATACACCCAAACTCACACGGGTACACACACTGACCTACCCTTCCATTCCAGTTGCAGCCATACTTAAAGGGTAAATAAAGTCAAAAATAATTTTGATTAATCATCAATCAATAAAAGTTAGTTTTATGGTTATAAACACAAAAAAGACATACCCCCTCAACTAGACCCAGGTACACATACCCTTCCATTTCTATGGCAGCAATATTTAAAACGTAACTATAGTCAAAAAAACAACTTTGACTAATCATCAACATTTTTTTAGACCCCCATAGTTTTTTTAAACCCCCAACCTGACACAGGTACTCATACCTACTGTGGCCTGCCATACCAGTCAAGGTTGAAGTGGTTGGAAGGCTTTTCACTTTTATACATAAAATTGTAACTAAAACCCCCCATCAATTTACTGTTTGCACTAGCATAGATATTATGATGTATGGGTCCCAGGAATGTGCATTAATTATCTCTATTGTTTGTTCTAATGTTTAGGTCAGATCAGTAGCACTTCCACTATTTGTTATAAAGTAATTTTGCCACAGGAGTGCTCCCACTGCCCCCCTTTTGTGTATATACTTAAAGGGTAACTTAAGTCAAGGGTAACTAACGTAAAAAAAACAAATTTTGACCAATCATGACAAAAGTTTGTTTTTTAACCCCCAATCTGACACAGATACACACACCTACTGACCTACCCTTCCATTTCCGTGGCAAGGGTAATTTCAAAAAACGAATTTTTGTCAATAATCAAAAAAGTTTGTTTATTCAACTTCCAACCTGACACAGGTACACACACCAACTGAGCTACCCATTCATTCATGTGGAAACCATATTTAAAGGGTTAGTATAGTAAAAAAAAAAACACACATTTTGACCAATCATCAAAAAAAGTTAGTCTTTTATCCCCCAACCTGACACGAGTAACTGACCTACCCATTCATTTATGTGACAGCCATATTTAAAGGGCATTTAAAAAACAACAATATCCTTATCATTGCCATTATTGAGTTTTAAAATCTGCAGCACAAAACACACATTCCCTTCCAAAATGCGGTCTTTCAAGCCAATTCAAAGTTTATACTATTATACTTATACCTTTCTAGTTTTATTTGTTGTTCCTGTAATTTTCATTCTGATGTGTTAAGACTTTATAAGAGTTGTAAAATCAGAATCATTTTTTTGTGAATATTTCCTTGTTTCACTGCGATACTATACTTACCACCAGCGACATCGCAGTGCAGTATTGAAGCGAAAAGAGAAAACACGATTGCACATCGCCACGGTATTACTTTGCTCCACTGTATAAATATGGTGCTAATCAGGATTGGGGGGATGTGTGACAATATAAAATCGGTGATCTTAATGGACCTTTATAAATTTTGTACTTACTAACATGGCACACATTTTATTTATTCAGCCACATTTACAGAGAGTCCCTGCGCTCTTTTTTGGAGTTAAAGTCACACTGTAAGCAAATCCCTTTTTGGGATTTTGAGATTTACCCAGAGCGAAAGCGGCTCTGGGGAAATCGCCCTTATTGTGTAATTTTTTTTTTCTTTGCTAAATTTCTAGTTTTTATCTTAACTTAATTTTACAGTTCTTATTGAATCTGTTAAAATGCATGAGGCAAGGGCTTAATTAAATAACAAGATCCATTTGAAACTTGTGGACTGCTTGAAATCATTAGTTGATAGGTTTAATGGTAGATGATGGACTACTGCAGGGCAAATATTGTTAGAAACCTCACAGTTCAATATATAAGCTCGTTCAACATATGTCTATGGCAGTTATTCATTTTGTTTCAATATACAACCAATTATTATTTGACAGTTTTTAGATGCTATTCATTTTGATCTTTTCAAATTTATTCATTCAATTATGACATCAGGACCAGGAGAAAGGACTTTAAATTTCTTTTCTTAATTCGCTCAATGCAGCTAATGCAGCTTTCAAGTGTAACAAAAGGCTTGAACATAAAATAAATAAAATACATTTTTTTAATTTGGCTCGAAAGAGACAAATTTCTGTTATTTCTATTTGATTTTTTTCTTTTATTCTTTCCGCTTTTTGGACTGTGCCATTTACCTAGCTAAGGAATACGTGGAAGCATTACTTACCTTATTGGTTAATTTTGCTCAGACTTTAATGGGCAGAACATTCTGAGTTTTGTAATCAAACCTTTCTTAAGGGGTTTTCCCCCGCAAAATCTAAAATTTTCTCTACTGTAGGGGACCCCAGTCCAACCCTAAACGCTAGGGCTTTAAGTTTAAAAAGTGTCCAAAAAATAGACTCACCCAACCTTATTCACTTGGCCTCTGACTCTATTGCTACTTCCGGGAAAGGAGTAGAAATAGGGCTGGACCGGCAGCGGTAACTGTGATTGGCTGAGAGTCAGCCAATCACAGGCGCAGCTGCCAGTTAAAGAGAGCGCAGAGGGAACAAGGTCCGGTAAGTCTATTTCTAGGCACTTTTTATACTTAAAACAATTGTGTTTAGGGTTGGGGGATGTCCCCTACACTACAGCAAAGGTTTTTTTATTAAATGCAGTGCCGATGGATGTAGAGAATAACTAAAATGAATGAAGGAGGGATTTTCAAACTTTTAACTGATACTGTACATCAGTTATCAAAAGTCAAACATGCAACATAAAACCCTGTTTTTTTTGTATTTTGCACTGTCACCATTGAAGATGAACTGCTATTAGTTACTTGATTCACCTTAGTAAGATTTTACACATAAGTTTAACATAATTGAAGAAATAATTCTCTACATCAAATCAAACTGCCGACTTCAATATGACCAGCAAAGCAGCAAACTCTCCTAAAGTGCATTTACAGCAGAAAAATATTGACAACAAAATTTGGCATTTGTAAAAAACTCAATAGTACTTGGCTTAAGCAAATCTGTAACATACACAAAAAAGCATAAAGGAAATATAAAACTAAATTGACATTTTGTTAGTTGTGTATCCCAATGCTTTTATACTTTGGGCAAAGAAAGGATAAAGAACAGAGTATTTTTACGCTTCTTCCTCATGCTCCCATGACCTAAATCTTTTAATGGGATACATGTTTATCCATGCATACGTATGTAGCTATACAGTACCATACACAACTTTGTTAGTAAAGAGTTTGCTAACAAAAAAAGATCAGTGTAGACAGAAAAATTGATCAGCCTGTCAAACAAAAGATTTATAAGTACAGGTTCAGAACATAATCACAATGAAGCCCTTTGGGAGTAAATCCAATATATAGCTACATGCTTTAAAGACCTACTCAGACAAACAAATACTTGCTACATTTTGGGTGGTGGACATTTTCATAGAGTGACGTCTGATAATTAAAATATTTCTAAAATATTAAGTATTAAATGAGCTGTAAAACCCTTTTAGGTATCACTAATAAGAAGTTAAATCAACACTTGATGGGAAGCTCAAGTGAAAAAAGAGATTGGACTAGAAACAAGGTGCATAATGCATTGTATATCAGCCCAATGACAGTGAAGATACATGGTTTTAAAGTTGTCCCGTGGTAGCTGACATCTTTGCTCCTCCTGTTCCCATTGGGTATGACAAATGCCCAATAGCCATGACTTAGGAACTGAGGATAAATAGCAAACTTCTCTCTTTTTTGCATGGATACTCATCAGAACAAATGAATACTGCAGCTAAATTAGATTACAAATAAAAAAAATTACTTTTATGTAATTAGTTTATTTCCTGTCTTTAAATTGTATTCAGGATAGTAAAGATTTTAGCAGAAAATGCACAGCACATTGTTAAATTTTTAGGGGGATGTTGATGTGTATGTTAAAGGATAAAAATGTCGGATTAATGTCACATATGCTGCAACATATTCAATATTGTGCAGAAACCTATATTTAGGGGCAACAATAATTATGTTACAACACACATGGTTAAATGATCTTGTACTATATTCAACTAATCCCATCATCCCATCAAGAAAAAGTAACTTAAGTGGTGTAAAAGTGCATATAATCAGTAATGCAATCTGTAACAACAAAAAGCTCAGATTGGGTTCACTTCATTTCTATAAGTGTACTGTTAAAAAGGGTGATGTTAGAGAGTATGCATTAGAATGTGAGGTTAAATTAGTATTAAGTTGAGAGCTTGTGCATTCAAACTAGGCAACTTGGAAACTGACCAAATAAACCGACACCAGCCATTTGTTATAATAAATAACATTCTTTAAAGGGTTCTCTCCACCCTTAAAAAATGTATTTGCTGTAGTGTAGGTCCCCCTATCCCACCCCTAACCGCCAGGTACGATTGTCCCAAAGAATATCAGAACAATACTTACAATCCTTCGTTCCCCCATAGCTCAGATCTCGTCCCTCTGCTTGCTGGAACTGCTAGCAGGGGACAGGACCAGCAGCCGCATCTGTGATTGGCTGAGAGGCAGCCAATCACAAACGTGGCTGTCGGCTTTTCTGAATCCCGAGGGAATGAAGTATTGTAAGTATCAGTCTGATATTCTTTGGGACAATAGAACCTGGCGGTTGGGGTGGGATAGGGGAACCGACACTACAGCAAAATGCTTTAATGCTAGGGCACAGTTTAGTAAAGCTAGCTCGGGCAGGAGGGGGGGGGAGGGCACCTCTGCACGTCAGCTACCTTGTTGAGGTAGGGAAATCGCAGGGACAGGATGACTCACTGACAGGCTTCTGCTCTGCACTTTACAGGACTTTGAACAGGCACAGCAAGAGAACCATTTGGAGCAGAAATGTATGGTAAGGATTTTTATACACTGCATAGTGGGGCCAGTGGTGGGTTACATTTTAGTTTTGGTGGTGGACATGCCCTTTAATTTCTATACTGTATATGCAGCTCCCTTTCAGGTGTATTAAATTACTCAATTAAAATGAACCACTTTCGTTGAAACCAGTGCAGTCTGCAGCATGCATAAAAGTTGCAGAGTTAATTAAAGAATTCAAAATGTTTCACAGCCCTTAAGGAACTAAGAACCATGGGAAATCCAAAATTACTGAGCATGTCTTTTGCTGATAATCAAGGCCCCCAACTAGAGCATTTCTAGCCTTTATTCTTAAAGGTGGTTAAAGGTGGTTCTTCCATTGAATTTCCCATTTAAAGCAATGCTAGGGGACTAGGGCATCCTAACTAATGGTAGAACTAATTTAAGTGTTGAAAGGGTCAAGCAGGAAGTTAAGTAGTGATCCTTGTTGCATTAAGTAAATGTAACTTATTTTACAATGATTGCAGTAACGTGTAAATTGTATGTGTGTAATGGGACTTTGTATTTGGTTGGTGTAGAAATACACAGGGTTACAATCGATCTGTTGTTTGTAAATTAAAATTGTGAGTTATTATACTCTTAGGCAAAATTAAAAGAAATACTAGTAGGAAATTTACATAGATTAAACGTGGGCGTAAATATCCTCCACAACCCGGAAAGGTGCGGAAAGTTAAAGAGCGCCAGGGAGCAATATTACATCTCCCCTTACTGTATAAATGATGGTACGATTTTATTTTTTAATGAAACACTCTGGATACTTAATTTGTTTCTGCAAGGATGGTCTGTGAAGGAATCTTTACACAAAATGTGTCTTATTTTTCATGTTTCAAGGCATGGCACTTTTATCATACCTTAGCATTATACATGCTTTATATGCATACAGTCTGTCTGTCTATCTCGCTTACTTGTGTAATTGTTTTAAGTTCTTCCTGTTGGCAACCTCAATATAACATAAAACGTATAATGTTGTGTACACGGGTGCTATAAAAATATATACTCACAAATATTTTATCAGGCATTTTCAACAAATATTCACAGAATGAAGACCCCCCCCAAGCATCAAAGACTATAAGCAGAAGGGGTCCATAGCCACCAAGATGTTTCATGTTAGCCATGGCAACCGTTTCAAAGGGTGTTATGCTGTTGGAACTCATGTCACACAAGACAACCTTCATTGGAAAAACCCACATTTCCACAAAGCTATTGCATTAGGCCATCAAACAGGAATGTTGTGGTAAATTGTCGGCAGGCATTTTGCTACTTCTCAAAAAACCTGCTATATGTGAATTTTGCTTTATAGAACTTAGCTGTCCACTGAACATTCCAGACATGACCCCCATTGAATAATACCTTTTTTGAATCCTAAATAAATGGGTTTGCTTATAAAATTTTTCCAATGATACTTCATGAGTTGGCTGGAGGACCCAGGTGAAGCAATTTGAGTTTTACTTGTTCCTCCTCCGTGTCTTAAGCCCTACCCCCAAAAATCAAATATTGTTGATCTCTGTGTTTTCCTCCATCTATAATCTCCTTAGGGAACATTTACTTTTCAGGCTTCTTTAAGGGACACTAAATCAGGGTTTTTAAGTACATTGCATCTGTTTCTATTATTGACAGGGGGGTGAGAACGCTTATTCCCACCTTCCTGTGAATAATAGAATGCTCAGTGGACACTGCAGAACTTACCTTACCGGTGCTCCACTCCCAGCTGCTTACTTATTAGGTATATATTTATTAAATTAATTAATTTAAATATTTTAAACTCCTTATGATAGGTCGTATGGATGTTCTTTTTAATGTTCTGTTTGTCTGTTATGATGATGATGGTATCTGTAACGATAGATTATCACCAAAGCAACTTCCTGTATATTGTGTACTGGCAAATAAAGAATTATTAATTATTATTATAATACATAAGGCTAGGCATTTTCAATGGGAAGGTACAGTGGCGAGAATCTATATTACAATCACTCAGTGATGTTACTAAGTGACTTCCTGTATTCTACTGCACCTCCCACTGTCTCCCCCTCCCTGTATTATTCATTTATAGAGGAATCCCTGTTTATTTTTGACAGACAATGTTCGGTCCTTCTTTCTCTTCTCAATAGGAACGGTAATTAACTATTTATACATTAAACATGGATTCCTATATAAATAACTAATACAGGAAGGGGGAGAGGCAGTGGTAATGGGCAGGTTTTATTTTGGCTGGCCATATGTATTATAAGAAATAATACGCTACCTACACTGTAATATATATAGATTTACTTCACCTCAGAGTTCCATGACCTGTATAAAAGCACTCGGCCTGCGGCCTCGTGCTTCTATATGGTCATGGAACTCCTCGGTGGCTTAATATCCTTATATTACACTGTAAGTAGCGTATTATGCTTTATATTATTAATTTGAACTTCGACTAGAACAGCTATTTAGGCACGAATATCACCATACAGTTCTATATCGAAGTCCATTAATAAATGGTTGGCAAACATATAAAGACCCTGACATATGCTGGTTAGAAGCTTTATTTTGATTTTGATTTTTTTTTAATATACTGTAATGCCAGTTTAACAAGCATCTGTCACACAAAAAACAGTTAAAGTCCTCAGATTATAGAACACTCATCGAATATCTGCCAAATACATATAATTCTAATTATAGGAATATTTTTTAAATGTTAATGCAACAGGATGTCATTGCTTCCCTTTGTATTTAAAGACTACTGATTCTTGTAAATGTAGCACTAAAAGCTAATGTAAATGTTAGCTATTTGAGCAAACCTCCCAGATATAAAAAAGTAATATTTAATTTTCCGTGTATCCCCCCAGCAATAGATTTGAGCAAATAATCACATGGAAGAAAGAATAACTTGCCTTTTTGATGCAATGAAAATGATTGTGGTGATGTGTTGTTTAACTGTATGCATGTAACTGTACTGAGGCATATAGTTTAAATATACTTCTACAGAGGTTAATAAACAGTCCCTTGGGAACCACTAACAAGCTAGGATTTATGGGTATGTCTATGTGGAAAAAGATGAGTCAATTTAAGGTTAATCAGATCATCAGTCATTTTGATAAATACAAGCTTATTATGGATTCTGGTTTAAAAAAAAGTTGTAGTAGCACAATGATGCGTCATTTGAGTGCCACTCACTTTATAACAATTACTCATTTGTGCTACAAACAAAGTGGGCTATGCTTATATTGTTAAAAAAGCCAAGACAATTTATTTCTATCATTACTGTCACTTAAACTGTAAGCAGTGAACCGTAGGGACATGTTCCAATGTCTAGTGTATCAGTATATGTTCTAATGGTATTGCTCATTGCTTTTGTTTCTTTGCATATATACAGCACTTTGTAACCACATGGAATAATTCAAATACAAATATTCATACACGCATACCATATTTGTTTTACAGGAGAAAATATGCCTCTACTGAGAAGAGAGGCAACTGGATAATTAGAGTTACTTGAAATCTTAAGCCCCAATAATCCTGTGTTGCTGGGAGTCTTAGGCTTTGAACACGCAGTGAATTTTGCTTGGCTGTAACACCCAGTGGCGGGGTCTTCATTTCCAAATCAAAATTCATACAAATATTTCCCATTCAGCATGAATTGGAGGGGAAAAATTAAAATGTCAAAACTAAGGGGCATATTTATAAAGGATTGTCTTTTTCGCCAAATAATTAGCGCAGCACATCGCAGCGAAAATAGCGCCATTTGGGGCTTAAAAAAGCGAAAAAAACACACTTCGCGGCTGAAAAAGGCGAACAGGAGCGATAAAGAGCGAAAAGCATCGCAGCGAAAACTTAACGCATCTAAGAAGACTGCATTGTGAAAACCATTCGAAACCAGAAAAGCCCACTAGAAAATGATGTCAAGTGGCCACCTCACATTTACCAAGAAGTCAGCCATGTCTTATTTAGTCAATCTTCTTAGAATTTCTCAATTGGAATACAATTTTCTTTTGCACTGCACATTCGCCTTTCTAATGCGCGTTCGCTTTTCCAAGGCATAATCCATTATAATGTGCGTTCGCCTTTCTAATGCGCGTTCGCCTTTCTAATGTGCGTTTGCCTTTCTAATGCGCGTTCGCTTTTCCAAGGCATATTCCATTATAATGTGCGTTCGCCTTTCTAATGCGCGTTCGCCTTTCTAATGTGCGTTCGCTTTTCCAAGGCATATTCCATTATAATGTGCGTTCGCCTTTCTAATGTGCGTTCGCCTTTCTAATGTGCGTTCGCCTTTCTAATGCGCGTTCGCCTTTCTAATGTCGCTTTTCCAAGGCATATTACACTCTAATGCGCGATCGCCCTTCTAATGCACGTTCGCTTTTTCAAGGCATATTACCCATTAGAATGCCTTTTCACTCAAACAATGACTTTTCACCACCTTCAGGGTCGCGCTAATCTTTCGCTCTTTTTAACGCAAAAACCACCTTTCGCTCTTTTATAAATCGCGTTATGCCTTTTTGCTCCTTTTTCGCTAAAATTACCATTGCGAAGTAAGGCGAAAAGGGTTTAGCGATAGCTCGCGGAAACGGTTTCGCCATTCGTTAACGCTACCTTTATAAATAGTGTTAACTGTCTTTTTGGCGAAAACCCATGCGAAAAGCGAATGCGAAAACATTTCGCTACTTTTCGCTCTTTTATAAATATGCCCCTAAGTCTTTGATTTGAACCTGTAATCTCATAAATCCTGACTTTCTAAAATCAGATCATTCGTCCAATAACCCACTAGAGCTGACATATAGAAAATTTGAATATTATGTATTTATTTATTGTTCCTGTCTGCAATTAATTCTTTCATCTAATTTGAAACAGAAGTACAAATTATTCTTTCATTTAATTTGTAACAGAAGAAAGAAGGCCGCAAGTCAGCAAGACACAGGAAAAGGGGAGGCAGAGAGAAGAGAGAACAGCATTCCAGATGTGTATCTCCACTGTCTTGGCACTGCCTGTCTAGTATAAAGGAAGAAACAGGCCACAATTCTGGATCTCCTCAAGCAACATTATTAGGAACCACAAACTATTTAAAACATGGCACAAAAGGGAGTGTCACAACCCCCCCACTCCGGTCTGACTATGAACATATCAGTTATCGAGAAATGTACTCCAACTAACCAAAAGGTCGAATAAAACGGAGAAGAAGGGGTAGTGGACACAAATACACAGCAATAATTGAACATTAAAGATAGCAGACAGTGTAAAGGGGATAAAGAAGAGAATACTCTGTATTAGTCCATGAGCAAGATTCATGAAAATGTGGTAGTCCAATATGGAAGTCTAATATGATAGTCCAGAATAGTAGCCAATGTACGGTCTGCCCAATTGGCTTAGATGTATCCTTGTAAAGGAAAAACTTTTAAGCTCCATTTTCCCTTTAGACCATACTACAAGTATCTTACATCTTACATCCAGTATATTAACGGTTTTGTGATAGGCTAAGATCCTACAATCCAAAGGTACCAAACCTGAAATATTTACAAGCTTGTATGACCGTGAAGTAAAATATTTTAAGTTTCCCTTGTGATATCATTCTATAACATATATGGAAAGATGGACGGCTTGATTTCAGCATAAACTGACTTTATTTGGGAATGCTGCTGGCTTTAAGTAAAATTCCACACCTTGTCCTGGTTGATGTAGAGTTAAACAAATAACAAATAGCGATAGGGGACCATTTGTAAAACTATCCTAAACGGTCAGGCAGAGGTTCTATTAACCCTTTGAGTTCCTCTTGGTTAAAATAGGTGGGAGCTGCCATATTGGTTGACAATGCTATTGAAGTTAGATAAGTGAAAATTACTGCTGCTATTAAGGATATTACCTATGGGAGTTTAAATGCCACTCACGTTCATGACAGGGTGTACCATCTGATGTGCTTTGGGGGTTAGCTTTCAAAGTCTAATCAGGTGCTTCTAAATTGGTGTGGAGACATCTGTATAGAAAACGCTCTGTGAATAGAGGCAGTGAATGAAATATATCAGCCAGGTTCCTGTACATTGATTTGGCACTAAGCACATTCCTAGTCCCACCACCAGTATGTCTCCAAGGGCATTTGCCAACCGTGAATGTGAATGTAGGAAAAAGAGGAAAACAATGTTTGGAAAACAAAAGGAAAACACGTCACTAGTCTAATTTGCTGATATCTCTCCATTTGCTGAAAATGCTTTTGCTACTAGGCAGCTGCCCCTGGGTGATACAGCTACTTAAATAATCAAAATATGCTTTTGTCACCAATCAAAACTCCTGTTTTAGTTTTTCAGATGTTCCTAGTTTTACCAGACTTTGGGAATGTGGAGAACATTTTCACTACCATAACAGTTTATATAACTGAATTTTGAACTAGTAGAAGGCACAGAGTAAATGTGCTTTAATGTTGAGCAAAATATAAAAGTTATCATGGAAAGAGAAAACATTAGGAGATATTTATTAAGTGAAATGAATGCATGTGTACATTAATCTATAATGATACCTCTGCATATAGCTTGGGTGCCTAATCTATGATGCACATAGATGGTGGTGGTGCAGGTGTGTTTTTTGTTGTTGTTTTTTTGCAGGGTTGCAGGGGAGGAGGTGAGGATGATGGCTTTAAATTGAGGTGCATATTAATTATTCAATTATTAGAAGAATTTATTCTACCTAAGCAAACTATACAGTTAAGTTCTTCTGATGTAACAATTACAAATGTTTTTATAATGCACAAATATTTAGATAGAAATGATTTGATCCGTAGGCACTGTCCATCTATGTCTCCTTTTTGACAATAATTTTAAATTGCAATGTGGTTTAAAATATTTAATATCATTCATTTTAGTATGTTAATAAACAACCCCACCCACCATGTACAGAAAAAAAGAATAAATGTAATTATGCCGTCAGCTTGGCACAGCCCACAATGTCATGCATAGAATGACTGCTTTTCCCTGTCAATAAAGTCTTTTTATCTAGAAATAACTTGGCGTTCTCTCAGCTTATTCACAACACAAAAAAAGCACAAAGACTTGATATTCTATTTTTAAATCTACTGCAGAAGCCACTTTCCCTTTTTCAGATTCTCTTTTAGTTTATTCCCAAGCAATGAACAGCATTTTTTTTCTCTTACAGCGCTTGTCATTTACCTCCAGCTAGCAATACCTCCTTCTGAGAGATCTCATCCCTTGCACAGCATGTATACTGAGATCTGTCTGTCACTCTACAGCTTTCCCAGACAACAGCACATTGCTTATATAGAAGGCCCTAGCACTGCAAAGATTCAATTGCAAAAATTACTACCTGGCCAGTTTCGCTAAGCCAATCTTTTGCGGTATTTCAACATCTTTATAGTTTAGCACGACCAAACTGCTTCTAATTTGGAAATGTCCTAAAAGTGCACTGTACTCATGTTTATCAGTTTTTGTTAAATGTGAAAAAATGTGGCTAAAACAGGTATTACATATCCATTTTGTAAGGAAAAAAACCTACTTAGGGCTTGGCCACACTGCGTTGCAATTGCGTGCAATTTTGCGTGCAATTTTGATGCGTTTGTGTATGCGTTTTTTCTTTAGAAATAGAAAACTGCATGCAATTGCGCAATAAAAATGCCGAATGCATATTGCAACCACATCGCACACGCATTTTCTGTGCGTTGCCAGGTTTGCGATGTTCAGAAAACCACATGCGCAATTGCATGCACAAACGCATCTATAACGTTGTAGTGTGGCCTAGCCCTAAATCATGTATTGCAGTGTACAGTTTAAAATGAGAATATCATATTTATTTCCCAATTTAATACTATTATTAAATATTAAGTATATCATATTAATATTTAATGAAATGTTCTGTTTCCATGGCTGTCTGCAGGTGTTAACTTGCTGGGCCTGTTAGTGGCTTCATCACAATAAATGTAACAACCAATCAAAATGGTTTTACATATTGGAGCATATATCTCTACAGTACAGTCGGGTCATGGTCATTTGAAAAAGAAAAAAGTATATTAAATTACGGTAAGTATCCCAATAATCTTAATTTTGCCATCTACCATATTTCAGGTTTCTGTACATATATAAATAATTACACAGTACTGATTTCCTGTATGCAGGACCCCCTATTAGTGTCTGTTATAGTGTTGCCCTTGACTCAGCCAATGGGTTGATACAGTTGCTCAGTAGAGATCTGAGTAACATTAACCCATCCAATAATGTGATAAAAATCGAATTCAAATTCTGTCCATGTAAAAATGTGTTTTTCAAGGCCAACACAAGTCAGAAACTCAGTATCAATAGCTATAAAAATACAACATCTTAAACAGGTTGGATTCCTTATGTTGTTTATTACTTGTAAAACCAGTCCTCAAAGCATAACCATGAAGATAATCCCATAAAAATCTTTAAAGTATCTTCCCCACCAATAATATCAACTGTACAGGTATATAATTACCCGGCTATGAACATATTCCCTAATTAAATAGTAAAATAACATTAGATCTTTGCATTTTTATAGTCACATCTACAGAAAAAAATAGCCATTAAGAATAAGAGCTTTATTATCATCTACACCAGTTTGTACTAAGGCTGCTGTTTATTTCCCAGTCATATCCAATATTTTGTCCAACAATTCAACTACATGCTAAACCCAAACACTAGGAAGGCAATACACTGTGAAGCATGCTGGGCCAGTAGGCTAAGGGGCAAATGCCCCCGGGCCGGTTTCTTACAAAGAAATCACGTCCAGTGCGATGTAAGATGCGTGTGGGCATGTCTGCATAGTATGAAGAAAACTGTAAAGTTTAATCACGCCACGCCCCTGAGATACGCAAATCAGGAGGGAGATGTGGTGACTGCGTGCAAGGGTCTTTAGTTGTTGCCATTCGGGTCCTGCTCACTCTTTTAGATTAGTTGTAGGTAAGGACAATTTACTGCCTGGGCAGGGTATGGGGTATCTTATTTGCCAGTGCAGGCTGGGCATAGGGGGTATCTTATATTTACCAGTCTGGGCTGGGCATTAGGAGTATCATATTTACCAGTGTGTGTTGGGCATAGGGGTATCATATTTACCAGTCTGGGCATGGATGTATCTTATTTTTACCAGCCTGGGCTGGGCATGGGGGTATCTTATTTACCAGTCTGGGCTTGGCATGGGGGGTATCATATTTACCATTTTGGGCTGGGCTTGGAGGGTATCTTATATTTACCAGTCTGGGCATGGGGGTATATTATTTACCAGTGTGGGCAGGTCATGGGGGATATCATTCTTACCATTGTGGGCTGGGCATGGGGGTATCTTATATTTACCAGTGTGGGTTGGGCATGGGGGTTATCTTATATTTACCACGGTCCCACGGCTTAACCTGGACCCTCTCCCGGGTCGTTAGAAGTACTATTGTGGCACAAGGGCACTTATAAGTGTTGGGGAGGGGGGTCCAAGTTCGAGCTGCGGGACCCCTTAAGCCCCAGAGGTCCCTTGTAAGTGCCACAATAGTCCTTCTAATGACCCGGGGGGGTCCTTGGTTGAGCTGCAGGACCCCCGAACGTCCAACCACAGGACTTTCGGCCATTTGGGAATGCTCGAATGGCAGATACTCAAATCGGCTGATCAAGGATTACCGACAACGGGCCACGGAAACCTGATGTAGTGTGCGCATGCACTACTTCTGCTATTTTGCTGTTCTTCCCGCAGGGACGTGTTCCTCAGACCATTTTCCAGGTCTCATAGCCATATACGGTAAGTTACAACTGCTATTTAATCCCTTATTTTAGGCGGAAATTTCCCAACTTCTTTCCCCATTGACTTTAATGGCAAAAATCCTTGAGTGGAACGGATTTTCGGAAGTTTGGCCATCTCTACTGATATGCTGTGAAATGAATAGAATAGGTTAATCATGTAAGAAAGGTCTGTAGGTATATCTACCGTGAAAGGGCCACTTGGTATGCAGTCTCCTAATGGCAGATAGTTACCATACACTACTACCAACTCACCTTCCCTGGTCTACATATCAGTGATGGTAACCTGGGTGTTCATAGAGTCCCCAAACGTTTTAGAGCTTAAACAGTTTGAAATTTGTCCTTCGAAATTGACAAAATGACACTCAAAATAACAAATTGTCACACCAAAATTTCCTACCTGTAGCCTGGTGTTTCATTGCTCACAAACATACTTTATTGTTTCTCAATCTTGTGTAAATGTAGGAGCTTGCATCCATAATTATTGCCTCCCCCTCAACATTACTAAGAATAAAATGACTAAAGGTTCGTAGGTGCTGACCTGCAACGCACAATGTGTACAAATGGCCATTTCGTCCGACAATCGTCCCATGTATGGGCACTTTATCGGCCGAAACAGATGCTCGTTCGGGGACTGCTCGTACAAATCGTGCGTTGCGGGTCGGTACCTGCGATCGCACGTGTGTATGAACCTTAACTTGCAAAGTTATTAGCATATAATGTATATTGTTGTACAAAAAAACCCTGAAGTTTATTTCCAGAGTATATCCTGTCATGCTTAACAGACGTTTGCTTTATTGTGATAATATATAAAGACTCATTAAGGATTGTGGCACACCTCCAAGTTTAACTAATCATGTAATTCCGGTGCTATGGGCTGTGATTTTTTATGAATATCCAGTGATTGAATTTCAATTACAGAAAATCTGTGATGAAATCAGTATCACCGACTAAATAAATTGCACTACCCTTGTATTTTTACCACAATATTCAACATGTTACATGAATTCATTAAAATGTGTAATTCCATAAAAGAGAAAATTAAAATATCCTTTTTCACTAAAGTGAAAAGACATCTTGGGCTAGATACATAGAGCATTGTGCATAATGCACCTACTCAGGGTTTTAACAGACAAATGACAGTGAAAAGCTCCTTCAGTTCCCTGCCCTGTACTTCGGCCATGCCAGACATCTATATATATTGATAGTTTCAAATTTTTAGGTACAGTAATTAGCTCTGACATGGAAGCAGCATGTCACTAGTGTGATCAAAAAAGCACAATCCAGATTACATTTTGTCAGAATGTTAAAAAGGGAACAATTTTCTGTTAAAATTTTAGCAACTTTTTATCGTAGCACAGTTGAGAGTATATATATATATATATATATATATATATACTCTCCTCTCTCTCTCTCCTTCACCTTTCCTGGCCTGGTATGGGAGCAATAAGAGGGAAAAACTCAACCAGAAGGTGTTAATCACGCACAGCAAATTTTAGGTATTGAGTTACCAGCTATTAATGATCTGTCAGGACTCAATGTTTGTGAAAGGTTAAAGAATTTCGTCTGGATCTTCCCATCCGAATTCAAATTTGTTTGTCATGCTTCCTTGTGGGAGACGCTATCGAAAATCTTATGTAAAACTGAACGTTTTAGGCTAAGTTTTTACCCATCGGCTATCAATCTGTTAAATGCTGTTCCTTGAAATATGATCGTTTTATAATTTTATCTGAACCATCTATGTATTTATTAACTTATCAATTTCACTGACGTCATTGTTTTAATGTGTTCAGCGACAATAAATGATTCTAATCTAATCTAATCTAATCTATATGCAGCAGAAGAGAAAGGTAGGGTCATTTAACATTAATCAGTGTGCTCAGCATTTAGTTGGTGCGGTGGACTTGCCCTTTAAAACAAATATAGTTTATTCTGAACTACAAATCTCAGCATCTTTTACAAAAAAAGTCATCTAAGGCAGAGGCCACACTACACCATGTAGTAGCTGGCCAGAAACGTGCGCACAATCGCAATTGATTTGCACGTTAAAACAATGTAGTGTGGCCTAGCCCTAAGTGGTATAAAACTGCATTTTTCAGTAATCACTATCCATTAACAAATAGGTCAAATGTGCTGCCAACCATCATCTCATATCACCTGGTTAAAGGCATAATTATTTATTAATTTTGTTTATAACATACATACCCTCCAACATTCCTTTAAATAGGTACACCATTGAGAAAGGCATTGCAAAGAGCTGTGCTAAGATTTCACTGCATCGGGGGTATAATACAGGTTCACTTCATTATTCTCTCCCTGCAGCTCTGCACTATGTTGTTTCTATAAGTTTAACTATTAAAGAGAAAATGTGGACAGTATGCATTTAAGGTTGATGTTTTAATTAACATAAAGAAGAGAGATTGTACATTCAAATCTAGACAACTTTAAAACTAACAAGAAAAAACAAGTCATATATATATATATTCCCCTATAAAAAAAATAAATTCAATTGACTATATTTAATTAGTCAATTGAAACTAAACACTTGCATTGAAACCAATGCAGTCTGCAACATGTATTAGAAAAATTACAAAGGTGGGTAAATGATTGAAAATTTGCAACGGTCCCTAAGGGCTAGGCCACACTAGCACGTTTTTCGCGATTGCGTCCGCGATTTTCGCTAAAATGGAAATCGCAGGAATGCGATTCCTGTGCGTTGCAGTGTGGCCTCACCCTAAGGAACTAAGCACATTGTTCCCAAGCTACTGAGTAAGTCTACAGTTGAGAAAAAATAGGTCCCCAACTGTTTAATTTCAAAAACTTCAGATGGATATATTCAATAAATACAGTGTTATGTGTTAAGTGCAGCATTTATAACCTTCAAGCCTAAAAGTGACTCTTCCACTGTAGTTACCCTTTAATGGCAAACTGTAGATGTGCATATGAGCAATTTTACAACAAGAATGAATTTGATCTAATATCTCTAAATGGATTTTTTTGTATTCAATTTTGAAAACGTGAACATGAATATTAAGTGTTTTATTTGTAACCTACACTTTGAAAGCCTGTGTTAATTTTATTGAAGCTACTAACATGAGATACCTGCAGGTAACAAATTATCTGAAATGAGAGCAGCTTTATAGTACAGATGGGGAAAATAGATCATTGTGCTAGACCAGCAGGCAGAAGGAATGCAGAACAGAAAGGAATTCGGTCTTTGGCAGTATGTGTTTTGAATACAAAGAAAGGCTAAAATGGTCCAAAACATTTACTTTAAAGTTTTTAAATTTTTTTATTTTACAAATTAATCCATTGTTTGGGTGACTATACATACAATCCCACTGTCATTTTCCAGCAGTAATGACCTAACCAGCCTGGTGGAGTTGGAATGCTAACCCATGCACAAGGCTGATAATTGACATACAGTATGTTAACTATATTAGTCAACTCGTGTCAATATAAAATAAATATACAAATAATATATAATACATGTAACCCCCTGTAAAATAAAAGATGGACCACTGTTTCTTTAAGGAAAAATGCTGTTGATTTATTGTTGAAGGTTAAAGGGGAACTGTGGTCTCCAAACAAGTTAGGGTTGAATGAAAGCCTGTAGTATTTCTTTTAAAATGGGCTGACAATCACATTTCTGGCTGGAGCCTGTGAAAAATTACATTGGGGTGAATGTTCAAACTTCCTGCTTCCAGTAGGTTTAAGTGACAATCACCGACCATGCTCCACCCATCCCCCCAGGGGAAGCATGCTCAGTTAAGACTTAATGCTGGGTAATCAGGAAGTACCAGGGGAAAAAATTACAGTTGAGAAGGGGACCTATTAATGCAGGCAAGTCTAGTCACATGACTACAAGCTGGTCACATGGCTGAAAACAGGAAGTGTTGCTGAACCTTTCAGCAATAACTTCTCGCAAATTTTATCTAGAGGTTTGATTTAGGTTTTATTGTGAAGGTGTGATGGAAGACTTTATATATAATACTTACTAATTTGAAGAATTTAAGACCACAGTTACCCTTTAGGTGTGCTTATGATAAGAACTTACACTTCCTCTTACCTGTCTGGAAATTGTAAGATTCAGCCAATCTCTCTGGAGTTAGTAACACTAACAAAATCTAACTAAAAGATTAAAGGACAAATATACTTACCTTCCCTCCTCTTCTCTTCCTTAGTCAGTACTCTCTACCCAAGTGAGGACCTGAACCGCTAGGTCCTCACCCCTGGGTTCGCATAACTTGCGGCATATACTTCCTAACACACTGCTCCTGTGAGCCCCGCCCGACGAGGCCAATAGGAAGACACTCTCTGCAACCAGCGTGCCATAATATTGGCCTCGTCGCGCAAAGAGAGGTGGGGGCGGAGCCTACAGGAGCAGCGTGTCAATATATGCTGCATGTTAAGCAAACCCTGGGGTGAGGACCTAGCGGTTCAGGTCCTCACCCTGGGTAGAGAGTACTGACTAAGGAAGAGGAGTGGAGGGAAGGTAAGTATATTTGTCCTTTAAATTGAAGCTATTCCCTTTTTCAATATGGCAATTGCTTAAGCAGTCACGTGATTGAGGCAGACCAATGTGAAGGACTAGTGAGTTTAAGGAGAAGAGCTAAGGAATCCTGGGAGGAGGGACAAGATGGAGACTGCCATGTGCTAAACTAGGGAGATACTGGAAGTAGCTGCTGCTGACTGGGACAAGCCTCAGAAAGTTGCTGATAAACTGTGTAAAGTCCTGAGTCTAGCTGTGTAACCATCCAGATTGCCTACCAGCTGTGAGTTGTGTAGTGTGCTGCACAGGGGTCCTGCTAAGCACAGATGAACCCAAACATATATACAGGTGTTCCTGAGACACCCTTTTACTGCCAGTTTCAGAGACTTTATAGTCTCCAATAACCCAGTTTATTATTTCTGGAAACTGCATTTAGGGCTAGGCCACACTAGCGCGATTTTGATGCGTTTGCCCATGCAATTTTTCCCGAACATTACAATCGCGGCAACGTGCGTTTTTGGTTGTGTTGTGATCTGCATTTTTTTGCGCAATTGCATGCGTTTCCCTATCTTTAAACAAAAAGGCGCAAACACATCAAAATCTCACCGCAAATTGCATGTGCAGCGCAGTGTGGCCTTGCCCTCACCGTTGGATATAATTTGTATTGCTGGAGTTCTCCAGTTCAGGTGACTGCTGTCAATTACCCTTTCTGGATTACAAACTTTGAATGAGCTCCAACATAAGGCCTGGTTGCAACCACTATGCAGGGATTTTCACTTTGGGTGCACACCCAAATTGCCCCAGGACTATACTTTGTTTAAGGATCTCTTAAAAAAACCTGTATATTTACATGATTATTAGAATAGAGAAAATAATGTGAACAAAAAGCACTATTATTTGTTATGCTATTATATGTGCGTATAGAGAAGAATTTATATGTCTATTGCAGCACTCCTTCGCCCTTTTACATTGCCGGGTGCAGCATAAACCCAAAAGAGTAGAATATAGAGACCAACTGCAGGCGCACTCTCAGGACTTTCTCCAATAAACATCAAAGTGTGTGAACAGCAATCAATGCATGTTGGCATGATGATGGGATAAACATAAAAACAGTTTTTTCCTTCTTGGCATAGCACAGAATTTGAAACAAAATGGAAAACTACATTGAGAATCAACTCCCAGGAATATATTAGTGCCCTTGCTTGTCTGTGGTACAGGTCGATGATGCAAATTAATTCTTCAAACCCCTTTTAGTGTATACTATCAGCCCAACATTAACATTATGTAAATGTTTAAACAGGGTACTCTATGTATATCAATTATACATTTGTCCACCTTGTTCACTTGTCAGTTACCTGCCCCCAACTGATATATTTTGCACTTTATTACCTGCATTACTAACCAGATATTTAAGCATAATTATTGTCCCAATTCTGTCTGAGTAAGCTGGCTCCTTTCTCCATGCAGTCAATTAAGGCAGTGTTGTACATCACAACCAATGATTGACTGCTGTTTCACCTGCTGCCTCCTCTGCACATGCTCAAGCTTATAAAATGCCCACTGAGCATAAGGAGGAGGCAGATACCTTGCCAGACAGAAAAAGAACTTATTAAATATCTGGTTACAAATGCATGTAATAAACTGGTAAAAGTCAGTTAGGGTTGGTGACATGTCACTATTTTTGTTTTAAGGGTGGACATTATCTTTAAAAAAGCACATATATCTCTGTAATTGTGATTATAAATAGCTTTGTCTGGTCAAACTGTGATAAACAAAGTTGAACTGCAATGTATTTTCTTCTAGTTTCATCCCAACATTTTAGGCTATGTACACATAGGCTGATTTCTGCATGCACTACAGGTCAAAATGTCAGCAAAACAAATTTGTTTCCAGATCGGGTTGGTTATGAATAAGCCATGCAATTGGTTGTGCCTAAATGTTGGCATTGTGAATTTCATTCCCATCACACTACCATTTAGGTTTACTAATTAGTAGTCTGTCTGAAAGAAATATTGGATTGTTACACAGCCTAGTTTGTACTGTAACAATTATGGTAGCTACAAAACAAGTGCAATTATTGTTTTTATCTGATTTGAAGACTGTTAATAATGCTTTTGCTTAAGGAGAACTGAAGCCAAAATATCAGTTATATTGCATAAATTCAAGAATTGCTAACTAAAAATGTTCAAGAAGACTTTGACCTTGGAGAAAAGGATAAGGATTATATTATTGTGACCCAGTTAGTACTGAGGTCATTTATAGTTGAACTGAGCAGTGGGCTATTTTGCTTTCAAAAAACAAATTATTTAAACATCAATCTTATGTTGGTCACTGAATAATTTAAAGTCATTTTACCATCCCCGAGTGAACCTGTGAATCTGACCTTATATGCAGGGGTCCACAAAGGTTCTTACCAGTCATCACACTCCTAGAGGGTTTCTTTGTCCGCGTAAAATGAAATGATGGTAATCCTTTAAACAATTTTCTTAATTGTTACTTTTTTTACTGTGATGGCTCAGCATACTGACAGAGAAATGAATATGTCTCAAACATGATTCACAGCTTTTTATCATTTCTTCATCTCAGTTGTTTTATTTCCAGCCCTATTATTATTAAATAATAGGGCTATTTAGTAGCATCACAAATGTTTTTAGTCTTGTGTTTTTTGTTTTTTTTCATTTTTAGAATATTCTCTCCAGCATTTTTCCCCCTCATAAATCGGTGTGTACAAGAGCATGATCAGTGATAACAATATAGATATTTGGTAATTAAATAGGAAATAAAAAGATCCAACAAACATTACTGCTAAAAAGCTCTGCGCATTAACAAACATCTTAAACAGGCTTCTGAAAGTGCTAGACAGGCTGACATTTAACTCTCTGTTGTTGGTCGGAGAGAATAAAACAATTTCAAGGAAATGGTTGATTATAATAGTCTCCCAAGGGAAAGTCATGGTCCGTACAGTGAAGTCTGTCTGTGGTGGTAAACCTGTCAAATTACAACAAAAGTATCCTGGGGCAAGCTCAGAGAGAACAGAACCCCCCCGTGGAGCAAACTGAATTACAATCATGCTCCATATAATATTGAGACCATGAAGCCCAGAAGATTATATATAAGAATACTATTTTACCCTATGTGGACTGTTCCCTTTAGCAAAATGTCATAAGCAATTAAACAAAACCAATCCACTTACGCTTATTCAATGTACGTTTATTCAGGGCTGAAATACGAATTCTGTATTTGCAGGGTGTATGATTTCTAAACCACAATAATACGATTTTTTGCCTTAAAGATCTTGATGATGCCAATTTAATTCTTTCAGTATTTAGTAATTCTATGGGAACAAATGCATATTTTTTTATGCAAATAATTACTGTATTTTTTTTATTGCCACTTCTTTCCAAACGTATGATTTTAATAACGCCGATATGAATAAAGATTGAAAGGAAAGCATTAAAAAGTAATTTTTTTAATTTTAAGAATTATTTCTGTTTTTATATAGCGGTATGAATGCAATATCCTTAAACTACAGTGCTATCTCAGAGGTAACCCATAATTGTACACCACAATATTGCGGGGATGGTAGCTGCCCAGACCTAATAGAGATAAGGGAAACAACTCTACAAAGGTACAACTAATAAATATACAAATAACACGTATCTTTTATTCCATTAGAACAACTGGACTTGAAGTTTAGTTTCTTGAAGACGTTCCTATAGACATCCGACTGGCTTTCTCAATTCAGAATGACTTGTACAAGAATCTGTGGCAATTATGGTACCCTGGAAAATCCAATTAGCATATCACAGGCAGGTGTTAAGGGCTGTGATATGCTAATTGGGATTTTCCAGGTACATAATTGCCACAGATTCTTGTACAAGTCATTCGAATTGAGAAAGCCAGTCGGATGCTAGCGAAAGTCTTCAAGAACTAAACTCAAGTCCAGTTGATCTAATTGAATACAACAATATACCATGACCTGGATGAATGATAAAAACCTTCACAACACAAATAACAGTCTTTTGGTGAATGTCAGGTAAGGTCTATCTGTATTCCAGACTGATTTCCGGTGCTTGAAATAAAGATATGTGGCACCTACTCATCCATAGATCGGTGCCCCATCATATCAGTGGTAGCAATAAAAATAGTACTAATATAAGTGTCTCATTCTTACCACCTAAGTAGATTTTGTCATAAGGGGGTCTGATGCCAAACCTTTTTACCTAATCTATATCCCCCAGCACAGCCCGTAAAGCATCAGGGCCAAGGGGTAGATCGTGATTAGAAGACCGCAAGATCTACTTAGTAAGAATGAGACACTTAGGGGCATATTTATAAAAAACGATATTAGCGCAAAAAAATTACCACCGCACATCGCGGCCGCAAAAATAGCGCTATCGCCGTATTTAAAATGGTATGTATCGCGGCCGCGATGTGTTGCGGTCATTTTAAGTCCCTTCCCGATGCCTCTGCTAAGGGGACGGGGCATACGCCCACCCCGCCCTCAACCCCCAGCGGCGGCAGCCACCCGCCGCCGCTACCCAGCAGCCACTCCCAACCCCTTCCCCGCTCGCAGCAATCTCAGAACAGAAGGCTAGGAGGTTCTGCCGGGAAGGGGCCGCAGCGGGCAGCCGCAGTGAGTCTGCCTGGCATCAGTGACCTGAGTGGGGTTGGTGTCGCCAGCCCGAAGACGTCGCCCAAGGGCTCTTTTAAGAGCCGCACACTGGGGGTCCTGGTTCGAGCTGTGGGACCCCTGCCAAAGGCACTTGTCAGTGCCGCAAGGGCCCTTACAAGGGCCAGGGAGGGGGGGCCCGGTTCACACTGCAGGACCCCTTAAGCCCCAAAAGGCTCTTCTCAGGGCCCTGCTGGAGGGTGCCCCTGCCAGCGGCGGGGCAGGGGACTTGGAGGGACTGCTGGGGAGGGGGTGCGCAGCTGGTGGTCGCGACTACCCGCTGCGGCCCCTTACCGGCAGCCCCTCCTAGCCTCCTGTTCCGAGATTGCCGCGAGCGGGGAAGGGGTTGGGAGGGGCTCCCGGGACGGGTGTGACCACCCGCCGCGGGTTGCCTTCCCATCCCCGCCGCAGGGAGGCCAGTATCGGCTGCTTTCGCCACCTTCAATGTGGCGAAGCAAAACAGCCGATACTAGCAGTGCGAAACAGATACCGCCGCTTTATAAATGGAAGCGGCGGTAACAGGTAAGTATCGGCGCAAAAGGTTAACGCCTTGTTAACTTTTTGCAGTTGTTTTCGGACATTAATAAATCGCGTTAAACGGGATTTATGCGGAAATGTCAGGGAAAACGGCCGCGAAAACTTATCTAAGCTTTATAAATATGCCCCTTGGTGCCCCGTATCTATTTCAAGCACCTGAAATTAGTCTGGAATATGGATAGCACTTTCCTGGTATTCACCACAGATGATTTATTGAGAGAGTCTCATACAATGTCCTTTTTCTTTGGGTATTTACATTTTAACTAGTGAAGTCAAATATGAAAACATCACCATGTAGGGCTTTCGCTGTAAAAAAACAAGTAACAATTTTAGTCAATTCGGTATACCTCCCTTCTGTGGGAGTGCTACATGAGCACACTTGGTCACTTTGTGGCTGACGTCCTCGGCGTGCAGGTACTATATAATTCCTCTATGGGCCAGCTCTGGTATACTTTTAAATATGTACCAGTGTAGAGGTTACTGGTCCTCTCTGAACACAAGGACAGGATATAAAAAGCAAGTCTTATAAAACTGCTTTAAAGGAACTGTTCACTCGAAAAGTGAACTATTCCTTTAATGTATTGATTGAAGCCCAGGAGCTTAAGGAGCTATGCCTTACGTCTCATGCTCGATTGAGCAGGAGCCAGGGACAATGGTAAAAATATTTACCTTTTGCGTGATCCACCGCTACAGAGGTAAAAATCCACTGGTTCTAATCCACTATCGCATGCAATATCGTGCATGTGCGCTATAGGGGAGTAGAGCCAGGAAGTGGTTAGAGATTTTCATGACCTGATTTTTGCGCAAAATCATCAGCCCAAGTAATAGGCATAAAGTTAAATCACAGATGAACTGCAGGACCGGTGAAAAGGAGAAGACTGGAAATTTTAAATTCTCGACTGATCAATATATCATCAGGAATATTGCCCATTCATTAGCCCATGTGTACCAGCCCCTATTTGTCTGCTTTACTCTTCGGGACCTCCTCTTTCCCCCTGTATCTAATTTTTTCTTAATTTAAATTAAAATAAATACATTTCATATTTATTACACCATGGAAAAAAAATTTCTTAATATGATCCATAGTATTTATAATTATTCATATTTGAGTCTAAATTTAAAGGGCATCAATGTCCAACACTTAATAAAATTTTAAAATTTTATTAGATCAACTATGAGGAGAAAATATAATGAATAATGTATGAAAAAAATGTAAACAATATTGTAATGAAAATCCTCTGTCACCTTTAAGGTGTAATAAGAAAGTCAAATATACATCAAGCCTAGACAAAGAGTAATGTCAAGTGGAGAAAATGTATTTAATAAAAGTATTAAAAGACGACCGAGTCTTTTTTATTATTATTTGTACTCCTTTTATTAGGATAGCAGTTTTTTTCACTATCTTGTGGCCAAAAGTTAAAAAAAAAAAGAAGAGCAAATCTTTATTTTATGTTATTATTTTATGTTTACCATAAAGTATACCTTTTAATAAGTTTTTCTACTGTAACCGCTGAGAGGTACTAAAATAGGCAAGGATAGCTTATTCTCTGCACAGGATCTTCTAGTGATTTAAATATTGCTGTCAATAAAGTATTCTATTAGCATAAATTCTGCTGTATAGAAAAGTTACAATTGTGCTGTAACAATTTGACATAGAGAGCAAGATAAATTTCTATGTGTAAACTGCATGGTTGGGAATTCCCTAATAATAGTGATGGGCAAGCTTACTACTGAAAAGAAAAACATATATATCCTGGGCATCTGACACTCCTGTAGGTACATTATAGTAGATTTACCACATCTTCCTTTATTTGGATTTATTAATAAATTATTATATATACATATACACACACACACACAATACAAGGATTGTGGAAGCACTCCAATTAGGCTAATTTACTACTACATTTAGCAGAAGGGCTACTGATCTGGTCAAACATTTATACAAACATAGAAATGATAATCAATCCACATTCCTAGGCCCCATTCAATATCATATTATCTGCACACTGGCATACTTTATAAACAAAGGGGTTTTAGTATACATGTGATCACATGGATGAAAAGCCTTCCAACCACGTCAAGGTAAACCCAGTCTGGAAGGTCCTAACTTCTAACCTTTTTTACTTCAATTTATTGCTACCTTGTATTATATGTATTTATAGGGAAGCCAGGTCAAGCTTCCATGTGGTTATAGCACCCCCAACACACCCCTTTTATGGGAGGTCCTATGCCTTTAATATAAAGCACTGGGTGGATGGCCTCTGCCCTCATTTTAAAAAGCCAGAGGACTGGGGGGAAGTGAGAAAGCCTGTTGTATGGATCCAGTGCACAACTATGAGAAATGCAAAAGTTTACTATTGGTAATTGAAGTAAAAAAGGTTCGAAGTTAGGACCTTCCAGACTGGTGTTACCTTGATGTGGTTGGAAGGCTTTTCATTCATGTGATCACAGTAATGTATACTAAAACCCCTTTGTTTATAAAGTATGCCATGTGCATTGATTATCTTTTCGATGTTTGGATACACCTATTATCTATATACTGCGTGGATAGTCCTCAGCACCTCCCTATGCAAACAGCCCGCCTCGGATGCATCCGTCGGGCATATGTAAAAGACGAAACTCGGAGCACTCGCAGGACTTACTCACGGTACACAACTTTATTAAGAAAGAATCAACGCGTTTCGGCCATTATGCTTACGGCCGTCCGTCAGGATATCATGACGAGGCCGAAGCCATAATGGCCGAAGCGTTTGATTCTTGCTTATAAAAGTTGTGTACCGTGAAGTAAGTCCTGTGAGTGCTCCGAGTCTCATCTTATTATATAGTTATTCGCAATGCAAACAAAAAAATAAATATTTCAAGTATATTACAGAAATCTTCTGCTCCGTGACAGTGCACGTTGTAGCCAATGAAGAGACATGCCCATGTTGTAGCCAATGAGGAGACATGCTTCTTTGCAGGTCGTGCCTTTCCACTGGTTACATTGCAGAAGTGGGCCAGAACAGTGGGGTAACTTAATGTAAGTAATAACAGAGGCTGGGGATTTAGCAGATTGAGTCCTCACCCTAATCATGCAATCGTCCTTAAATGAGCTGTTAAGCAATCATGCATTGCAAGACACTCCCATGATCGCACGACTGTAAAGTTAAAACTTGAAAAGGGTTCACTGGCCTTCTAAAACACATTACATGTAAAATTCAAAGGTGTAAGTACAGAGGCAATCTGAGTCATTAAAGTTCTGCAAAGTAAATTTATGCAAATTTGTACAAAATAGATATTTGGGTAATTTATTTGTCAGTTGCTTAGTGAATGAAAAGCTACTAAGTTGGGGGGGTATCCTTTTTAATTTGTGGGTATCAGCAGGCCCTTTAAAGGGCATGTCCACCCCCAAACCAGAATCCTCACCCCAACTACTGGCCCCACCATGTAGTGTAGTTTAATCCTTACCTCACATCCCAACTCCATCTGGTTTCTCTGTAGTCCCCCCCCAAAGTTCCAAAAACTGCCCACCAGGAGCTAGCAGGTCCATATAGGACACTGCCTGCTACCTGGCCTCCCGAGATTCCTGCCATGCGTGCTGCAGCCCTTCTCCCCCCTCCCCCCCTCCCTCTCCCTCCCTCTCCCTCCCGTTCTACTATCCCCCCCCTAGCATTAAACCCCCTTAATATTCTGCTCCCCCATGTCCCCCAGCCCCAACCGCATGTTTGTTTTTTTTAAAAGCTCCCCAAACTCTTACTTACCTCTCCGCTTTCCTCCGCTGCACTGAATGACCGGCAGCCGCGTCCGTGATTGGGCTGCCGCTCAGCCAATCACAGACCGACTGCCTCCCGCCCCTCTGCTTGCATTCTCGCAAGCAGAGGGCCGGCAGTGCGGCGGAGGATCGAGGGAGGTAAGTAAGAGTTGGGGAGCTTTTTGAAAAACAAAACTGCGGTTGGGCTGGGGACATGGGGCAGCATATATAAAATTCATTTAGGGGTGGACATAGCCTTTAAGTAGGTCTAATTTTTCAGCTGAGATGCTTCTTGCTCCAATAAGAATGAAAAACACTGACCACATTTTTTATTTTAAGTCTTCAAATATTATTTTTAAAAATAACAATATCCTGTTGGCCAGACCTTTCCTTTCAATATAATTTCTTCTGCCAAGCTTTTCATAAATGTTTTGCAGAACATAATAAACTTTTAGGTAGGTTTCATCTGTGAAAAAAAATTCTGGAACAATTTCTTCAACTGTGTCCCACTGTCCCCAATCTGAAAGTCACAACCATTCTTTGTGTGCTTTGGTGGGACTGTGGCTTGGGCAAGTCATTATGAGTTTTTTGGGAGGGAATAGTATTAAAGGGTCACTATACTCCCTCAGACAACTTTACATTATCTGAAACTACAATTTGAGAGTACAATTTGAAAGTAAAATGTTGTACTCCCATATTTATCTGTTTGCTTTGTCATTAAATTATTAATGTTTAGTAAGTGTTCCTAATTGCCCCCACCCTCCCTTACTCACTGCCTCCTTGTAGTGTCTGCGACACTTATAAGTTCTGCACAGCCTCACCATGGACACTGCTCTGCTAACACATCTCCCCCTCCCGCCCCCCTGCCTTCTTTTTTCTACTGTTTCTCTTAATTGTTGCAGAAAGTGTGCTGCCAGACAGACAAAGATCCTAGTAAAAGGACAGACATAGGACACATATTATAATATCTGCTTCTGGGGTGACAGGTCTTTCCTTGTAAATGCTAAGATTTCAAATTATGATTTCTTAGAATCTACAGCTCAGATTTAAAATCCGAAAAACATTTTGAAGTAGTGCTGTACTAAAGGTATATAGAGTGTAGAATCCCTCTTCAGAGGCACTGTTAGCAAGGTATATATTATACACAGTGTAGTGCCTGTACAGGCATACTAACCAAGGAATGGTGTAAGTTAGACATGGAATGTTGTCTGTATATCTATCTGAATGTTTTACACTGTAGATTTAGTTTAGTTACAACGCCTTTGTAATAATTACCCTTAATTTTATTGCTTGAGGTAGGGGGTAATATATGCTGAGAGTTTTTATATTTGTACTGTATCAGCATTAGATTTGGACTAGAACTCGAATCCAAGTTTGAGCCAGATTTAAAGAGTTTGGATGAACACGGACTTTTCAGACTCCAAAGGCCGAACTTTTTGAATTTTTTCTGAACTCACAGACTTGTTTTCGAAAATCCTCAAACATTCAAGGATTCTTGAATTGAAAATAAACAGGTAGGATCTGCACATCTTAACAGAACATATGTACTGCGTGCGTAGTGGTAATCGCTGCTGAATAGGCAATATGAATAACTATATCATTGCTGGTTCCACCAGACGGTGTGCGGTGGAACCTGCAATGATATAGGATTCTCTAATTCGGCTGTTCAGAAATAACCAAACTGCTGAGAATCCCGCAGCCGGACGTTAGGGGGTCCCGCAGCTCAACGTGGGCCCCCCTTCCCCAGCACTTATAAGTGCCTTTTGCAGCACTTAGAAGGGCCCTCATTGCACTGACAAATTCCTTTTGGGGTCCTGCAGCTTGAAATCAGGACCCCTCTCCCCGGCACTTTTAAGTGCTGCAGCTCGAAACCAGGACCCCCATTGGAACGTTCCATGATTGTCAAATTCGAACGTTCGAGGATTACTGAAAATGTCCTGCGGAAGACTGGAAGTAGCCTACGTATGCAAGTGCATTTTTTGCTGTTCTTCCCATATGTATGTGTTCCCCAGACAATTTCCCAGGTCCCAGAGCCATGTACAGTAAGTTACCATTGCTATTTTATTTTAGTAGAACTTTTCAAACTGTTTCCCCCCTTAGAACTTAGAACTTACTGAAGTTCTATAGTTCTAAAACAAACCGTGTGTTATGGTATGTGTGGGACTGCATGTGGGTAAAAATAAGCGTCTGTACAGTATGTGTGTGCATAATGTATGTATGGATTTTATTTCATGCATAAGAATGCATGGGCCATGAGACTGCGCATGTGTGTTAGACTGTGCCTGCATATTATGTGTATGTGGGAGTGTGTTTTGCATATTCATGGACTAGGATATCCAAGACTAGCATACAAATGCCATTTCTGGTATGGGCTTTATCTTTTGACTTCTGCAGTTATTTATCAATTGACACTAAATTTACAAAACATTATTAAACGGACATTCATTTAAGTATAACATATTCTCTAACACATTCAATAATCTATTATTGACATTCACAGTATTACAGCTACTATGATATATTATATTTCTGGCTTATAAGCTTGACAATAGGGCACACTCAAATACTATCTGCTTGAACTGTTCTGGATGTGCTACCATAAACATTATGCATCTCATGCAATCTCCCTTATTTTGATTTTCAGTATAAAACCATTTAGCGGTTAAACAAATAATTATCATATCTAAAAAAAATTGTCCAATGGTTAGGTTTTTCATTTGAATCCAACCTTTGATTCTATTCTGTAACTGCTCTTCTGTAAGACGTTTTATAGGATTAGCCTTATTTTACTGGGAGCTGTTGGACTTGACCGATAACAGAAATATAAAGAACATAATAGACTTGGTTGTATTTAGGGTTGCCATGCCCATGAGGCAGATTAAAAAACATGGTCAGGGCACTGTAACCTCTGCCAATTTAACCCAATGGCACACCCATGCTCTGGAACATGCGTTCATAGTCGCCACTTGGGTTGGGGTGGTGCTGGAGACATTTTGCTCAAAATGGTGCATTATAATACTTGTCAGATTCAGTGAAAGAGGAAACAAAAGGAAAGGGGTGATCCGATGCTGACAGGTGAATACACACAAAAATATGATCAAAAGGGGATGGTAAACAAATCACCAGGTTCTTTAAATCCATTTGTATTCTAATGATAAAGAACTATTTATGCTGGATAAGTAAATCTACTTTTTATGGTTCACATTTACCCTACAGTCTGACTCAAACCTGTAAATAGCAAGTTAGATCTTAAAATAACTGAGCTGTGTTGTTTTGTACAATAACTCTCTCTATGAACCCAACACCCACCTAACTACCTCCCTGGTTGCCAACAAGGGAGAGGACATGTCTATCCATCAATATGGAAATTGCAAATCCCACGCATAAATATTGTTAACTAGATGTAAATTGGTGAGCAGAGGATTTAGGCACTGCTAGTGTTAAAATAGATTTCTCACTTGTCAAGTTACACTTAAAGAATGTGATTACAATTCAGTAAAAATATTAAGGTGGTATACAGAGCTCAGTGCTTCTTCTTTTACATTGTTTGCACCTTTTAAATGGGAGGCAGCATTTGTTTATAGAAATCGTGCATAAACTAAGCTAAATATAAGGTGAAAATAGAGCTGTGTTAATATTGTATAATATACACTGGTTTATACTTAGCTGGAAGCATATCCCTTTCCAGGACTATAGCAAATAGCAAAGTTATACAATCAATGAAGCTAATTTCACAGAGAATGTTTTAAAGCCAGTAAAAAAACAAGGCATATGCACAACCATAATATAGGTTTACAAAAGGTGATGGAATTGTTTGGGTAATGATGTTTTCCAGTGGCAGTAAAACCTAGGGGCATATTTATAAACGAGCGGTAACTTTTCACGGCCGAGTTTCCCGACATTTTCGCAGAAAACGGTAATAACTTGATTTACAAATGGGCGGAACCCCTTGTTAACTTCGCATCAGTAACGCTTCTATTTATAAAGCGATGGTAACTGATGCGCCGTGTTAATCTCGGCCGTTTCACTTCACCACCTTGAGGGTGGTGAAAATGGCCAAGATTACAGGGGGCTGGGAGGGGATGCTGGGAAAGGATCGCTATGCACCCACCCCGCCCTCGTCCCCCGTGGTGGATGCGACCACCTGCCGCGACCACTTCCCAGCAGCCCCTCCCAGCCCCCCACCCTGTACTATCGCGGGGAGGGGGAGGGATGGCCCGCTGGGGGGGTGAGGGACCCTCCAGCGGGGCACTGAAAAGTGCCCTTTTGGGGCTTAAGGGCTCCCCAGCTCAAGCCGGGACCCCCATCCCACCCCCCCTATCAGGGCTTTGCGGCACTTACAAGGGCCCTTGCAGCTTTAAAAGACCCTTTGGGGCTTAGGGGTCCCTATCAGGGCCCTTTGCATCACTTACAAGTGCCCTTACGGCCCTGACAAGGGCCTTTGGGGCTTAAGGGGACCCCCCTCCCTGGTCCTTATAAGGGCCTTTGCAGCACTGAGAAGTGCCTTTGGTGGGGGTCCCGCAGCTCGAACCGGGACCCCCAGTGAGTGGCTCTTAAAAGAGCCCTTTGGCGGCGTCTTCTTTCTTCCATCCGGCTACACCAGCTCCGCTGAGGCCGCCGACCCCCGAGTGGTACCCCTGCGGCCGCCGCGGCCTCGACGAGGCCGATGTTGCCGTACCTTGATCCGTCAAACGTCTTTGGCTGGCAACACCAACCCCACTGAGGTTGCCGATGCCAGCAGGCTCACTGTGCCCGCCAGTGACCCGCTGGCACCGCCGACTCTAGGAGCCAATGTTCCAGCCGCTTCTTCTGCAGCCATCTTGATAGTGGCATCTGAGGTCCCGGAGGAGTGCACCTCTTTTATAGGTTTGGCAGAAAACCTTAATCCTTTCTGATTGGTCAATTTTTAATGCTTGGTTATACATGTTTACATTAACCAATCAGATATCACCACCCTGCCGCTCCCCTCTGAGGAAGCGACCACCCGCGGCGATCCTGTCCCGCGGCAGTATGTACTTAGCGCATCGTGCTAATTGCAGTATCACACAAGAACTAGTTCAAATTACCCGCCGCACATCGCGGCCACAAAACATTTTGCCACTCACCATTATAAATATGGGCATAGTGGTATTTTTTTTCCGCGGCGATGTGCAGCAGTGATTTTACAGCGCTATTATTGGCCGTTTATAAATATGGCCATAGTGTATTGAAGATCCTATAGTAACCCAGGCTGTTTTGAGCATCTACAATTCAAAAGAGAGTGATATAGAGTACTTTTAGTATATATGTTGGTGCAGTCTGAATTATGCGTGTATGCTTGGCTATGTCTGGATGTGCTGTAACATGTTCACTAATGAAATGAATCTTGTTATAATTTACACCACCTAGTACATTTTGTACTTGGTGTACGCTCTATAATATATCAGAAATTATATAATATAAACTATATAGATGCAAAGAGATATTTGGACTTGTTGCAATAGGACAGTATTTATTAATACATTGTGTTTGTGTGACTTTGCTAGATTTATTATGGAAGCACTTGGTTGCCTGTACTGCTGGTTAGAACCCTTGAGCTAGTTATTTAAAATTGTATTTGCATTATGAATTGGTATCTTGTTATTGTTGTACAACACCAAACATTATTATGTGTGTTCTCAACACCAGAAAACTCAACATCTGTGGACTGAGTGCACAGTGTATCTGTTTATAGTAACAGTGTATCTGTTTTTATATATATATATATATTATATATATATTATATATATATATTTATCCATAAAAATAGGAACACACTCACGGGACTTCTCATCCAAGTCATCTTTATTACAAAAGTTTCCGCATTTCCGCTCACACAGGAGCCGTCATCAAAACGTTCAGATGACGGTTTCCTGTGTGGCAGAGACTTTTGTACATTAAGATGACTTGGATGAGAAGTCCCGTGAATGTGTTTCCTATTTTTATGGATTGTATTGGCATTGAACTGCACCCCGGCGGATGAGTAGTTAAGCTGGAGTGCCTTCCTTTGGATGTTTTATATATATAAATATATATATATATATAATATATATAATATATATATATATATATATATATATATAGATTAGAATGTGTATATAGATAGATAGATAGTTAGATAGATAGATAGATAGATAGATAGTGATAATGGATCGGCACACCTTTCTTGTTGATTGCCAGGGTGCTATCCAGATAGAAAATATAAGAGAAATAAGGATGCACTCACAGGTCTTTTGTGTCTGAATCAAAATCTTTACTTGTGCAGTTAACATGTTTCCTAGGTCCTAGACGCTGGAACGAAACGTTCAATATGCCGCTCTGAAGTGTACACTGGATTTTTTTTTACCTTTCTTTATACTATATATATCCTCATAATATGCATGGCTGGCAAATTTTAGAATCCAGGGTAAATTTTCAAAATTTTCTGGGTCCAAATTCCTAGTTATGACTATACAATCATATGCCATGGAATAGGGAAATCTTAGTAATTTACGAGGCTAATTTTCTCATTGGAAAAATATAATACATAATTGCACAGATTATTGGTGGGTAAACATCATGTTGCATGATAAAATGGTAAAAACATTTTGCAGGCTGTGTTCGGTTTTTTTTCACACAATCATGGTTTATGACATGGAATAGACATTCAAAAAGTGCTGTTCAACTCAAAAAAAAAAATATTTCTCAGTTTCTTTACCACATTTTAAGGAAGATACATGTGTCTGATAATAACATGTCTTTATTTGTCCTTAATCATAATTTTGTTTTGCACTAAAATAAAATGAAAATGATATTTATTATTATCTATTTATTATTATTACTAATTATATTATATAATATTCCAAATACATTATTGGTCACATAATGTTCCATTCATCATGCCAAGGCCGGTTGTTTATTGGAGGACATTAATAGTAAGTATATGAAGGCCTCTGTAAAGATATTACCACAATAATAAAATAATTCCTCCTTTGATGGGAGCCAGAGAGCCCTGGTTATCAGGAAAATCTGTGATTTGGAAAGCTCATTATGCAGAAGTCATCTGATTGAAGCTTACTGATGTTTGGTCTGCCTCACTTCCTTAAGCGTGGGTACGCACAGGACGACACTAGCGAACAGTCAGCCAGGACAAATCACTGTCGGTCACAGCAAAAGTAGGGTCGACAGTTTGCCAAGACCTATTGTGGAGACCATAGCAAACCACACAACTGGCCATGATTTAAGCATACCCGAGATCAGTAATATAGTAGGTCAGCCAAAAATATTGTATGGTGTGTACAAGCCTAAAAAAAATAATGGATAGAAAATTAAAAGAAAAATTGTGACCCTGCAGTGGAAACTACAGAGCTTGGATCTTTCATTGTTATAGACCTGCTGTGACCCTGAGCTGGTACAGGAAGCATAAGACACGCATTTCTATCTTTATTCTTTTTTTTATTTTACTCTCATTTAAGACAATTCAAGAACTGCCTATGAGTGATTTTTTTCTGCACTATTTTATGCAGTTTGAACTTTAGACCTCCCATTTTCAAGTCATCAGCTATTACTCTCCTGAAAGCATTTCAGCTATTTCTTATAAGGTATTGTTTAATAAAAAAAAAAATGCAAACAATACGCTCATTTATTCAGTCATAGAAAAAAGCTGTTTTCTTTGAATAAATAAGAGAAAACCAAAAACAGGGACAATCTTTACATTTTTGGTCCTTTATGAAATTGTTTGTATTTAATTTAGATGCTGAAATCTCTTTAAAAATACATCAGGAGTGATTCTTTCATGTCCCCCATTCAATTCTGTATTGTTTATAGTCGGCTGGTTTTAGTCTGCACTGCTATTTTCATTCAAGGAGTGCTCGCAGAATATTCATCTTATTTTTACAATACAGGTTATACTGTAAATATTTCCACAAAACCTTTTCCCTCTCACCAACTGAAAAATGTAAAAAAGAAAGTCAAGCGCCACATGCAAAAAATGTGAATAATCTTTAGAGCCATATGTGGGCAAGAAGTGAAAAGATCATTATCAGATATCTAGTGTCCTTGAAATATGAAAAATGATGCTTTTTCTTCAATTCACTTCTACCTCTAGTTGTCTTTTCCCATTCAGGTAGTCTTCAGTAGATAAAGAAAGTATTAAATAAAGGCTATAGCCAATGTTATATTAAATACATTACAAGGTAGACTGAAAGCTACCTAGGGATGATATTTAAACCTAGGGATATTTTAAAGCACAGTGTGAAGGCAAAATAAGATCAACTAGAGGCTAATCTTGTAATCTAGATTTGTCCTATCCTGGATTAGATGAAAAACAATTGGTAGCATACCATGTGTGCTTTCTTCCTATACAACGCTGTCAGTTTTTATTTCCTTTACTAAGAGGCACATAAAATATATTTCAGTGTGCAAATCTCAGTTTATAACATGCAAAACCATAGAAATAAAACTATAAACCAGAGGAAATAAAAAGGTTGTTATGAGAAATTCATTGTTAAATCTAAAAACATGGTTAAAAAAAACAAACACTGTTAGGGAGATTACCCTGAGACTGCACATGCTCTGGGTAAATCTCCCGTAAGTGATTCAGTAGAGGCTGTGCAGCTCTGGATGAATCTGATTCCAAGTATTAAATGCCAGCCATAAGGTGTGGTGACTGCACAAGTCTCTCTTGCAATAACCACACAGCCGCCTCAACCTAAGGGTTCATTCATGCTAATCATCATCAATCAGTTAGTGTGACTTTAAACCTAAGCTCTTGGTGAATTCTGCTGTAAATACTGTATATTAAAGCAAAAAATAAAGTTAGAAATTTGTTCATCATGTGTTAATTCAGAAATAGAAATCTTTGGTTTCTCTGCATGGCTCCTCTCCAACACAGTGACAAAGCACGTTTGCTAAAATCACCTGCATTCCATTAATTATCTGCTAAGATGGGCAATGTCGAAACCCTAAAAGTCTGTACACACGTGCAATCATGGGCCCCCCCAGCATGTGTGTACCAAATGGCTGTTGGGCCTACCATTGCTTAGTATTTGGGTCACTTGGTCGGCCTTGTTGATAAAAAATACACATCTTGAAATACACATCAATGTATGGAATATTATGTGACCACTAAAAAGTAATGCAAAGTTAACATTTACAATGCGAGATACCCACAAAATGGAGCAGTTATCTGCAAAAGAAGCAATACTTCCACACATCTGTGTTTTACTTAGTTACAGTCTTTTCTTATTTCTAGTTTTAGCAGAGTACAGTATACCAATGTATACATAGATACATAGATATATTACAGATGTAACATTATACACAGCAAATTAGTATTGTCTTAAACTACTAGGCTCATCCTATGCACAATATGAAAGGGCTACTCAACCTCTCCATTAACAATGGTTCAGCGCTACATCATTATCCCAAAACTCAACTCAACCTATCACAGGACTTTTTAAAACGCTTTTTTAATGGCAGTTAAAAGTTGTAATGCACCAACAGAGATATCTTATTTAAAGGACAACTCCACCCTCATAAGAACATATTTTAGAATGAATGGCTCTTTAAAATATGTTGATATATCAAGTTTGTCCTATGATTCATTAACTGTATGCCTGCTATGCTTTGGTGATGCCTCATGGAAACTGAGCAATTAGAAACCTGTACTGAGCCTGTACTGAGCCTGCTCAGAAGAGGCGAGAGGGGATTAACATTCGTTCATTGGCTGTGATGTCACTGTCAAATCCATAACTGACAGTTGGTACTGGAAGAACCAGGAAGCAGAAAAAAGCAACAACAGGAACTTGTGCAGGATTTCGGTTAGATTTATAGTTACAGTATGCCTATGGAACCCTTATTGAAATGAATTCACCATTTCAATTACATTTTAGCTGCTCGATGCAGTACAGAATGTATCAGAGAGGCGCACTCAGGCAAGATATATTCAATATTATTGTCTTGAGAACGGCCTTTGCGGGGCCGAACGCGTCGATGACTGCAAATAAAGATTGCACTTTTTGATAGACCCTGGAGTGCTCCTTTCGGTTACAAATCAATATTTTTGTGATATAACGGTGCACAACGTTTCGGGGCTTTTTTTTTTTTTTTTTCTTTTAGGAGTTGGTATTGCATTTTTTTGTATTATAACGAAAATAACATGCCTATTGGCCAATGGAAACAAAAAAAATTAGAGATAAGGCTGTGTTTTTCGCAGCCTAATGGATGAGATTTTTAAATGTTTTTTTATGTCTTATTTGGCCTTGTAGTTTATCTCTTTCTGCATTTAATTTAGGGGAGGGGTTGTTAGGGTTTTATCATCAGAGTTTATTTTTGTCTATGGTTATTCATCTTTTTATTGTGCTATTGGGTTTATTACATTTGTCTAGATAACTCCTCAGGTGTCAATACACAAATATACTTGTGGTGATGCCTCTAAATGTACAGGGACACCCCAACAGATCTTAAGTTGCGTAGGTGACTAAGCGTGCTTGAAAGAATGCCCTGGGGTTAATAGGTTAACTGGTGGGAAATTTGCACAGAATGTGGGTTAAAGTTTCCCCGATAATATTCGTTGTGACCGGACTATATCTAGTCCCCAAATAAAACATAATCTTAGTATTTGACTACAATTAAATCTCCTTTGCCTAGATGCTCCTCTCTGAGAATCAACTATTGTGTTTAGGCATTACGATAATGAACGGCTTATTGGTATTGTGGTGCAGGTTCAAGGATAGAACGCATGTCATCGTAGTCACATTTAATAAGAACTACTGGATTGCACGTTCAGCGACGGACTGATACATAGTATATTAAGTAGCATATGTTTATGTCTTTCAGTGCCAATAGATTCGTGCCTAATTAATTGATTTCTTAATTCAATATGCCATATTTGGTGCCTTGGTGGGGGGGAAATCCCAAATTAAACTGCCCAAAACTATTATAAACTGGTTTTATTGGCATTGAGATACTTTCATTTTTTTCTACTAAAAGCTAAGAAAAGTCACCTGTCATAACATGTTATTACATTGTATTAGCATCCTGTATTTGGATTGATTAACCAGACCCACTCCTCTTAATGGACTTAAAGATAGTTTCATAATGCATAATACTTTTATGAATTTGCAACAGATGTGTATCTTCCTTGTATTTACTCGTATCTCTGCAGCCAACACTTCATTCTTACCGGTCCCCTTCAGAGTCCAGGTCTGTCTTATAGTATTTTATGCTTAGTTCAACCATCGTTCGTTCGTTGAGGTTTCATGTATGACTTCGCAAAGTCTATTCTTTATCATGTATGCTGCGTAATGAAGAACACAAGGCCACAGTGTTTAACAATCAGGCTAATGATAATTGCAAAGAAATATCTGGGCCCTTTCCAGAATGTTGTTTTGTACGACTTTACACCTGTGAAGATTTATAACATTCGTAGTTTGTTTTTTCTTATGAAATTGATGTTTTGCAAACTGATGTGATCTGGTCTCAGTATGGTTTTCCTTTTGAATATATTTAAAGGCTTGCCTACCCAACACCCTAAAATAAATTTTGCTATCGCATGTCCAGCCATGCATATTTTTTATTTCTTTTTTTCAGACAGCCCCCCACCCTTACTTACACTTCTGATCTAAGGCACATCCGTGGCCCTCTGCTTGCGTAATGGGAGATGCAAGCAGAGGTTAGCTGCAGGGACCTGTCAGTCATCGTACTGTGATGGTCTGAAGAAGCGGCAGGTCAGCCACTTTCCCATTTATTTCTCGATTCTGAACAATAATCGCTAAGATTTCAACCGGGGTCAATATACTTTATATATCCGATTATAGATGTAGAATTTTAAGTATTTACTACAATACAAAATGAGCAACTTTTCTCAGTCTTTTTTATGTCCACATTTTTGTTGGGGATGATTGTCTGTGGGGTATGCGTTAGACATTGCAGTATTACAAAGTTCCTGTGATCCCTAAAAGTGACTGCGATACCAATAGCCATGGTCTATTCTCAGCTCAGTTCTATGGCAGCAACAAGAATTTTGTAGCCTTGCTCCCTGTGGTGAATTCAGTTTAAGTAGTTTGCCTTGCCTGGCTGTGTCCTGATTAACTGTACAAACCCTATTTTTCCACTCACAATTTTTTTAGTCTTTATACTTTCGGGCGGAATAATAGACTTCAATTTTACTCAAGTCTGCTATCAAGTCTTTTTAAGTTCTAAATTGAGTGGATTTATCTGCTTATTTAAAAGGAATCACCTGCACTTACTATTTTTTTCTATTTCTTTATCAGAAGCTTTCATTTTGGTAATCGTATGAAATAACAGATCTGAGTTTATTGTTGCAACCTGTTCAGAAGATTTATAGAAAAACTCCTTATAAACTAGGTTTATGGAAACTCAACTCAACCTGTGCATGCTCTTAATACTACCATAAATTGCATTTTGTGTTCTGATCTAGCACTGTATGAGTCTGGGACATGAAGCAAGGAAGCTGAATAAAATTAATATTTGTTATATTGGTTACAGTGATACTTTTTCATTGCAAACATTATAATTACATGCCTTTTTATTACACCAAGCAGATCATACTGTTATGTGATTTTTTAGTGTGACATGGTTCGGACTTCAACGTTTTTTTATGTAGCATTTAAAGAGGCATGTCCACCCTTCTAAAAAAAAAATTATATGTTGTAGGGCTTCCACTCCCAGACCCACCGCATTGTTATACAAGTTCTACATCCTGAAAAACACACTACTCACAGTGACCAATAGAAATCAAGCTGTCTTGGAGAGAACGGAAGAAGAAGGAAAATAGTACAGTTTACAATCTCCCTCTTTGTAACCCATCATTAAACAGTGAAGGATAGCAAAAAGGGGGGTCAAGTGCAGCTTTATCTCTGCCATCAAAGCTACCTCTCTCACCCGTCTAATGCTCTTATCTCTCATTTTTGTTATAGAGCAGGGAGGAGGGAGGGGCTTGAAGCAGGGAAGAGGTCACGTCACAGAAGACTTGATTGCAGTACAAGTAGGAGTAGAGGAATACAATCATGTTCTTCTTCTTTTTGTGTATCTCAGGACAGAGAGGGAAACTGAAGAACAGTAATGACACTGGGGGTTGGGGGGAATATAGAACACATGGAAAGAAAGGGAAAAAGTTAATTTTCCCACTAGATGGCCCTTTAAAAATTACACTAGAGGCATAGGGTGACTGACTAATTGTATGATTGTGCATAGAAGATGAAATAAATTAATTAAATGTATATAGTTACAAAGTTACTTGAGTATATATTTAGCCAAGCAAAAAACTGGGAGCTGACTCAATAAAAGGTTGCAAACATTTTTGTGTGCTATTAATCTGCAGCAACCACTAGACGTTGCTAACTGCAGAACCCAGCAAAAAGCCAACATATGATTGGTTGTGCGCAAACAAAAAAAATAGCATAGGCAAACTTTTGCACAACTTTTTGCAACTGTCCCTTTTCATTTTTAAAGGAGAACTACACTTAATATGAAAACTTTTCTTCCCAGGACACATACACATTGTAAGATTCTTCTCTAGCAAGTTGCATATTAGATGACTGTAATTCTGTAATAAAAAGACTTCCATGTTATTGCCGTTACAACTCATCCATGTAGTCTTCAAAAAGCTTTGTGAATACATGCATCTATTGGTCGCACCCCCTGCACTATTTTCTATACAGTCGTCTCCAAACCAATATGGATGCCCATATATTTCATATACTGATGAAGCTGCTTGTTACCTACAGTTTATTCTCCTATGGGCATAAACTACAGAAGCCTTCAGGACAATACAAAATAGTCAGCTGATTTTACTGCCAATTTTTTTGTTTCTTCAATTCCTAGCAAAAGAAGAAAGTTCTAAATGTACCAACCATCATTGGGTATGCTGTGGTGGCTCACTAGTCTAAGCACTCATTTTTAAGAACATAGAGCCCATGAGGGTTCAACTTCCATGACTTCCTGATTTTTTTTTCCCCACCACTCATAGTTTGATAGGAAATATGAATATCTTTAGTGAAAAAAAACATGCAAATATTACAAAGGATTATGGGAGCTGACCTCTAGTACCCACAGGTTAATTCCATAATCAACAGCTCCAAAGGACGTGGTTGAAAAACAGCTTTGTATATTTGTTCACGCCTTTGTGTATTTGATGTATTTATAAAGGCACGGTATTGCTATGTAGCAATACCGTGCCTTTAACGACCAGCAATTAAGACTGTGATGCAAATTTACATTGGGGTCATAAAAATAGTTTACTTTACTACACCGCATGGGTATTGTCACCGCGTGGTAAACGGTAGTGGTTCAACGGAGCCTGTAAATGTACAGTAGCTGTAATTCTACCGATAACCCTTAATCATAAACTAGAGATGAGTCCCAGTTTGAAATTACTGGTGTTTTAGATTAAAGGATAACTGTATTGCCTCAATTAAATTTTTTTTAACTGCTGTAAAAGAGTAAAGGTAATGCAGCCCTCCCTATACATTTTTTCCTGATTTTGAGCTCTCTCTGCCTTCAATTACTCTACCCTCTTTGTTACTTGATTATGTAGGCTGTATTCTAGCAACAGAAACAGTTCAAGTTGTTTGACTGGCAGAAGAGAGGAGAGAGGTTGTAACAGACATTCCACCAGCCAATGACAAGTGATTGTTAACGATGGCCCTGGGCCGTCTAGGAGGCGTGCTGTTAGCACTCATCTTTGCTGTGGATATCTAAGGGAGTGCAGCACGGTTGTAAATGAGAGTATGATTTCAGCTGCTGGAAGTGCGGACATGTAATGGGGAAGTTGTTGTTTTTGGTTATTGCTGTCCTTTAAGAACTCTTCGTTTTTTTAAAAAAAATCTGCATCTGGCAGAATGTTGAGAATTTTGAAAGTCAGAATTATTGAAAATCACAGTTAAAAAATGTTTAAAAAATTTAAAATTTTTAAAAAATTTGTGTTAGAAAATTCATACATTGCGTCTTATAACGCAAAAATTTTATGGTGGAAAAGTGGAAAAATTGCATTTGGAAATTCGAAAATCACTGTTTCAATTGAATTTAACCAGATTTCAGAATTTCAATAGTTGGTTGGAATAAAATGACCTTTTGTTCTTCGTCTAATCATAAACCTTTAGTTCTCCTTTAAAGTATATGTATACTCAAAAAAATTACTTTGGGTCATCTTAACTATATAATAAACACATGTAGTAGCACTTACTCTGAGGTGTGTGTGTTGCTGCATGCCTTCAATACAATACTTGTTTTGCTCAGGCTCTGACCACTAACCTGACTATTTCCCCACATACCAACTGTCAAAACTAATACAGCATACAGCCACACCAACTGTCAAACCATTCCAGCTACAGCAAAACTGCTACAGAAATGCTAAAATTTCCCAGTGTACATACCCTTTAAGATTTTAAAACTTGGTATAAAATCCATTTTGTTTCTTTGATATGGTTATATAGCAAAAAGTATTTAAGAGCTAAATAGGACATCTTACAAGGATATCATATTATTAAGTCATGGAAAAAAGCCATTGAAAATCATTTTATTCCAGGTTAGTTTAAATATAATAGAACCTGTAATGATATCCATTCTATTGACCAGCCTTCAGTTGCCAACTCCGGCATTGTAGATTTCATTAGCAAATGATTACAGATTCCCAAGTCACAGCCATTTTGGATTTGTTGAATCTCTTGGTACAATGATGGAAGGAAATATAAAGACAACAGTAGTGTTACATATAAAGAAATATGTGTTGGAGCTATAACAATTCAACAATACATTTTTACATTAACGTAACTTGTAAGGCTTGTTTACATATATTTAATTACTATTTTTTTGAGTCAAGTTTTTGGTTAAGTATAATACAGGGAATGCTTCCTTTTCTATATGTCAACAGGGCAAATAAATAATTTACCTTAATGTTTTGGGACAATGGATGCAGAATGCAAGCAAGTTGGTTACTATGCTCTTTCTCTTGAGAAAAAAGTATGGATGTACAATGTGTCTTTAACATCCAGTAGGACCATTTGTACATTATTATTATATTATTGATTTATATAGTCTCCCAACATCTTCCGTGGCGCTTTACAATTTCACTATGTCATATATTACATACACAGGTAATACATAATAAAACCGCAGTGATGAGTTACTTTCAACAATACCGTGATACAGTCGGCAAGAGGATCCTGCCCAATGAGTTTACTTCTTGAGGAAATAGGAGTGAGACACGGTGACGGGAGTCGGTAGGCTGTTAATAGAATGGCAGGTGGAGTGTGAAAGGCAGGTTGGATTATATTGGGAAGTAAAAGGGGTTATGTCTAGGCCAGGTTATATGCTGCCTAAAGAGGTTAAGTTTACGTTTGAAGGTATTAAGGGATGGTGAATGTCGGACAATGGAGGAAGGGAGTTCCAGAGCAGAGGGGCAGCACAAGCAAAAGTCCTGGAAAGGAAAGACGTGACCAGGGTGGTTAAAAGGAGGATATAATTGCAGAGCAAAGGTTGCATCTGGGACGGTGTTGGTGGATCAGTTCTGAGATATAATGGAGGGGATGTGTTGGATGGCTTTATAGGAAAGGGTAAGCAGCTTGAACTGCGATCCATTGCTTGATGGGCAGCAGTGGAGTGACTGACAGAGAGGAGAGGCACTAGAGAAGGCGAGAAGAGAAATGAATTGAGCCGGACAGAAGAGTTGAGGATGTGATTGTATGGTGCCAGGTGGTTGTTTTTGTAAGTAAAAGACAGATGAGGTACCCTCACAAGACTTTCATGACAACTCAACTTATGAAATTGTTTACCTGTTTATTGTACGACATGTTCGGGCTTCTGTGGTCCTATGTTTTTATTACAATATTATTTTTACTATAAAGGATTTGGTGGCGTGAGGCAGAGCACAGAGGAACATCCACACCCAGTCGGTTGGTAACCAAATAGGAATGTGGTTGTTCAGTATTTTAGCTGGGATGATTAATTAGGAGCAAGGAACTAGGTATTTTTGTAGCTTCTTTTGAGAGGAGAGGAGGAGGGGGGGCAAGGTGACAATGAGATGTTTTGAGTTGGAAGCCGACAGGAGTTGGCAAATGAATGACACGGGGTTTGAAGGAAAGGATGACAAAATGTAGCATTTTTCAGCAGTCAGACATGAGAGAACAGGGGTAAAGCTGTGAGGTAATATATATAGTAAGACTGGCAGGTGTAACAGATTGTGAGGGTGGAAGAAGGACGCCAAGTTCAGTCTTGTCCATGTTTAATTTGAGGAAGCGGGAGGACCTGAAGGCAGGATGGCACTAGTGCAGTCAGGGGACATGGATGTAATGTAAGTGAGATTGGGGCATAGATGTAATTTGGGTTATCAACTCCGCATACAGGTGATACTGAAATCCAAATGAAACTATGAGCCTCCAAGGCCATAGGTGTAGATGGGCAATACGGTGATTCTCATCAAAATATGATTATTCCAGTGGCTGCATAAAACAATATTTCTCTGATTAAGAAAATAAAATCATAGACATGTTGGGTTTCTTAGTTTAAGTCATATACACATTTCATCAAATATTATTTCAATTATTCCAGATTTATATCATAGTTTATTCTTCCCATGCTCAAGTTTACTTACAATACTCCTTTCTAAGAGTACTCAAATATATTAGAATAGAAGAGAGTACTCAAAATATTTAGAATAGAATATCCAGTCTTACACTTACATATAGCATTTTCTATTTCTTAAATGCAAACCACATTATTAACAAACATAAAATAACAATTTCCAAGTACCATAGTTGAGGATTTTGTAGGCATGTAACAAATGGCGCGTTCCCCAAAACAAAAAAAAAGTTTTGTCAGTTATCCAATCCCAACTTTTTTTTTCTAAATTTTTGTAGTAATTACATGCATTTGAAACCAGTGTACGTTCTCTGCCAATTGTGGCAAAGGTGCCTCCTCCCTCTGCTCATTAAGCTTTTTTTAGTTTGAGCATGTGTCAGTGGAGGCAGAGGGGACCAAATCAATAAATTGGCGTCATTTCACAGTCCTTCCATTTCCTGTCATGGAGGGAGATCCAGCTAGCTTGCCAAAATGGAGGCAATAATTATAAACATCGGGTTAATCATAAATGAGCTGAAATATATCGTTAGGGTGGGTGGCCGGTAACCGAACATGTTTCTCCCTGTCTCCCATATGCCCCATCCTTAGATCTTACCTACTTACAAAACCACTTTTGCAGTGCGCTGTCTCTCTGTCAGCTCTCTTCCAAAATACCTCCTTAGTGTGACACAGAGCAAACCTATCATTGACATAGAGCCAACGACAGTTGGTAAGTAGTCGAAGATCTAAGCTGGGGGGTATTGAGAAATTTTACAACAGCCCCCGCCTCACTCAGTCGCTTATAGGGGATTACAAAAATCAACGTAAGCTGTACAAATCCAACATGGTAAGGAAAAAAAGAAATTTTAAAGGCAAGATCATGTGTTTTCTCTATAATAAATACAATTATATATTTGATAGAAAAGGGTTTTGGGGTTTATGTCTCTTTTATTAAATTTAAATTTTGGGGTTTCCAGCAGCTTGGAAATCCTCACTGACTTATATGATTATCTCTACCATGTGTTTTAATCCATGCAGTTGGTCTCCTTACATTATAACGATTTCAAAACCCTACTAGAAAGGGAAAGTTAAGTATTAAACTTTGAATTTGGCTGACAGGCGTAGATGTGTGTGTTTGTGGTGCTGCCAGATTTTAAAACTCAATATGCCAATGATGAGGTTTACCTGGGTCTGGTTGAGGGGGTATGTCCATTTTTGTATTTACAACCATTAACTAACTTTTACTGCAGGATATATCAAAAGGTATTTTTTTTTTTTTATAACTTATTTATTCTTAAGTATGGCTGCCAAAGGATAAAAAGGTAGAGTCAGTAGGCGCGTTTAACCCGTGTGTGAGTTCGGGTATGGTGTTTTTGCATGTATGACCATATAACCAACTTTGTATGATTTTGATTGATACAAAATAAATTTTTTGAATTTAGTTTACCCTTTAGTATGGTTCCATGGGAATGGAAAGGGAGGTCAGTAGGAAGTATACCTAGTCTAGTTTATAACCATGTAAACAAACGTTTGGAAATATGCACAATTTGAGAATTTTTAACATTATAGCTACATAAAAAAAAGTCCCGCGAAATTCACCAATAACGCTGTAACACTTCTGCAAATTCCTTAGTAGGTAATAGCACACTTCTTATCATATGCCCTGACACATCTGTACCGAATTTCATGTCTCTAGCTCAAAAACTAATGGGAGGAGGGATACAGTCAAAAAAGGGAAGAATAAAACGTGAAAGTAAGAAATAGAGAAGAACAGGATTTGGCTCTTCAAGGCCAAATTAACTCCACCTAACGTACACCTCTGACAGTATTAATTAATGGGTAAATGATCTATGGTCTGGATATTAACTTAAATGCATAATTTTACCTAGTTGCAAAGCTAAACAGCAACTTTTGTCATTAAGAACCATTTTCTTAATGCAAATTAATTATATTGCCAGTGTGCAACAGTCTAAAAGGATCTTCTGAATGCAAGGTGTATATTGCATTAAGGCTAACAATTTCCCAGGGGACAAGGTGTCAAAAAGGCATGTACATGGAAACAGTGGTGTCAAACCACCCGTCTATTCATGGCTGGTTTCTTCATTCTCCTTCTTAACCATGCCTTCCTGGCAGGTCCTAAACACCTCTTAGCCACATTCATCCACACCTGCATAAAGGTCCCGTAACAACCTGACGTGTATGCTATTGGGATTTTCCAGGTTACTTAATTGCACCAATTCTTGTTACAAGTCATTCTGAATTGGGAAAGGCCAGTCGGATGACTGCAAAAACATCTTCAGAACAAAACTTTAAGTCCAGTGATCGTATGAATATCACAGATACAAACAGACAGTAGAAATGTCGATATCTTAGCATTATTATGTCATATGATTTATATAACCTGGCTGTCAGTGTGGAAACGATGCCCTGCAATAATGGCTAGAGATTGTCCTAGCCCTGTGTTGTTGGTTGGTGGGTCAATAACTCCAGTATCCTGGTGACTGTTTTTATTAAAGGCAGTGGGTCTGGTTTTTGTAAAGTGCGTGTCTCAAAAAAGCTCAGGTAAAGATAACTTAAACCCCAACTTTGGCTTACAATATCTTAATTAGCGTTTGACTTGTTTGCTTTTATAGCTTGTCTACAGTGAAAGTATCCCAAGGTCTCTGCTTACCAGCAAAGTTATGAAATTGCATTACATTATTTAGTAAGGTAATACATAGCAGTAAAGATGTTAAAATACTAATCATCTTTTGGCCAAAGGGTGCCTGTGTATATTCCACCAGTAGTGCCAAAGAGAAAAGTGGTCCACTCACGGTTTAAAACAATAGAATAAAAAAGCACAGCAGGGATGAAGTAGCACATACTCGGGACTATACTTGTACATGCTGACTAGTGTGAGATCCAGGTAAACTGACATTGTCTTGCGCATTTTGTTAGTATTTACACTTTTGTTTCTACAAAATACCGTAACACCTACTGGGCTAGCAGCACAACCGATTGATGGTAAAACACAGAAGGATATTTCCCAACATAACCTTACGTTTGACATGGTTGGTAGAAATGTGAAATCCTCTTATTGAAAAGTCAGTTCTTCTAAAAAAAAAAAAAAATCATAAAGCACTGAAAATAAAAAGGTTCACATTTGCCCGACTTTTTGCTGCTATTAGCTCAGCTCTTGTCTTTTACTGGATTTAGGGCATGGCCGCACTATAACTCGAAAGGTGTGTCAATTGAACCCATTTTACAGATGTATTTCTTTGTTGCATCGCATTGGATGCCTGTATTACAGGGACTTCCAGTCGTTTGGTCCGTGCCCACATTATTGTCCGTGCGCTGTCAGTAGTTTCCCAGCACGACATGATCACCATATCTGGGCGCATTGTATGTGTAATTATATCTTCCTTATTATTATTACTATTATTATTTTATTATAATTGATCAGAAGGGGAAACAGTAGTTCATCTAAGCACAAAAATCAGCCATCCCACTGCTCCAAAATCCCATTGTGATTTTAGGGAGTGGATTGTGGGGGCCTAGGAATTAAGCCTGAGCTGTTTTATTGTAAGCGTGTATCGTTGTTTTGTGAAAAACCTCATTACGTTCCAATTTGTCCTTGAGCCCTTAAGCAACACCTACAACAATGTGAAAGGAGGTCTCGGCTAACGTACCCCAACCATGTTGTGACTTAGCATCTTCCGGCATAGTATGTGGGGGATTCATATGTATATACATATATATTATATCTATTTACTAGATATGATTTCGTTGCAATCACAATCAACAATCCTTTTAATGATCGTTAAAGGCAATATTCCTAAAAATGGATACTTTATAAATATGGCCCTAGTGAGGTATTAAACGCAAATCAGTCCAATCAATGAATCTACAGGCTCATGACTAGTATATACCGTATTTTGACATGGAGATGTACAAATGGTATATACCACAGACAACACCCAAATAAGATGGTGGGGGGGCTTGATTAGAATATAATAATACGTATCTACTAATTTTTCTTAACCCAATGCTGTTGGTAATTTAAATTATTTGATACCTGTTCTAACAATAATGGAGCCCTATAGCAGGGGACATCTTATTTGCTTCTTTTATTTACCAAAATAATCATGGTGCCATTAAGAAAGATGGCATTAAAAGAATTTTCTTTTTCATGGTCTGGGGTGGGTATTGAGGAAATGTTAAATCTGCCTTCCTCCTCTGGTGTGAAATACACTTCACAGCTCAGCTGCTTAGCTAACAGACTGGAAACAGGTTCACGTTTGTGAGTTAAAGGGATAGAAGAAACAAGAATTAAACTCCTTGCAGCAACATCATTATTTATGATGATTGTGGGGAAAATAATCAATAGTCTATAGGCTATGCAAGTAGGACGGATTCTGACAGTATGAAGAGAATTCTAATGACCCCAGAAGTCATTACCCTGTCTGTTCTTTATCTTACTCCTTTTTTTCTGGGCACAGTAAATCTCGTTATTTATTATGTTCTAACAGAACAAAACTCTGCTTTACCTGTCAGCTGGGATAACAAAAAAAAGGGGGGTAATACACACATGGGATTCCCGACACTTCCAGTTTCATATTTCTTTTTAGACTACATGAGACAGTGGGGTCTTTTCCCCTCATTAAATACATTTTGACTCCCTCAGTGTTTCTGAATAATATTACAATAGTACTAAATTATTCTTTACTGTATACCAATCTGTATAAAAGAATAGCAGATTGAGTAAAGTTCTGTTTGCTTTATCTTTTATTAGTAAACAGAGCCAGTCCAGTAAACTCCAGATACTCTAAACAGGTATACAACAGATATTCAGGAGGAAACGACAATCTTCCCACAACATAAGGATGAAGCTATGAATGGGTACTATGTTAATTTAGTATACTGTTGCAAGCCATGTTAAACACCACCACTACTGTAAGTTATTACATAACATTCCTTAAGGTGGCCAATGCGATAGATTATTGAAAGGTCGAGGCACAAAAAACTTTCCTTTTTTTCAAGTAAAATCTGATATCAACGTAGATAGTGATTTGGAAGCAGAGGAACCAAGAATAACCAATGATATTTCTGGTGTTGGCCTGTGGGTGCTGGTCACTATCACACAAGAAAAGTCAGGATGTTTATACTCAGTTTTCTTAAAAGTGGCAGCAATGGTGGACTCAGAGTAGGAGTAAGATGGTTTTCATCAGTGCTTATTTCAAATAGTTTGTTCCCCCTGTGCTTATATGGGCTCATCTAGGTATTTTCATTCCCCCCACAAACATTAAGGCATACTGATAAGTTTTTTATGCATGAATAAGTAGAATTTGTTTGTGGGGGAGACCAAACAGCTACCTGCACCAACCATATGGCCCAGCACAGAAGAGCCAATTTCATCAGGGTCAGGACAGGCAATGTGTTGTATTCTGCAGGAAAAAGGACAGATTGTAATGTCAATATCTTGAAAAGGAAACATGATTGCGATCAAGAGGTGTAAAGGCGGCCATTTATGGTGAAATAAAGAAACCAAGCCATGAAAGAGGTGGGGGTTCAACACCACTGTCTGCATGCTCAATGCTGTTTTGGCCACTACCCAGTGCAGTTTTTTGATAACCCCCTAACAACCCTAACCACCGCTCTCATATGCTAATTGGACTTTCCAGGGTACTTAAATTGCCAACAGTTCTGAATTGTGAAAGCCAGTCAGTATGATAGCGACACATGTCTTCAAGAATTGAAGTCGAGTAGATGAAACTGAATAAAACAGATCCAGACCTGGATGAATGAGAACGCTTAACAAGCATTGTAGGTAATGTTTTTGTTCTTTGGCATTGTTCCAGTCGTATCTAATAAAGAGGTAATCTTGAGATTATTCATTCTAAATTATAGACATTATATTGATATAAACCTCATAAACAACACAATATTAAAGCTACGTTTTCCATTCTGTGTATGTAGCACATAGCCACAAAGAGAAAGAAGGAATAGTTAATTGGTGGTGTCAAGTCATCCAGACTGTCCCCATACTTTCTCATCTTACTAAACATTTTCTGTGTAGATATAGACGTCGTGTGGAATGCCAGGTCAGCATTTTACTAGTCTGATCCATCTTTTTTTGTTGGGTTCTCTTTGGCCATTCAATGGAAGATTATGTTTTTACGAGCATAGTAACTCCATTGGTGGAGCAAGGCTAAGTTCATGGTTTTGTTCCCTTGTCTAAGACAGGCAGCCAAGTAGTTCCAGTTGTATGGTAGGTACTCTGGTGCTACATCCGTTTATGTATTATACATGCAGGATATATTTTTGTTTGTCAGAGGAACGTAGTAATGTGGTAAAGTAGTGTTTGCAATATTACCTGATTCCTGCCAGAGAATCAGTAGTTACTCAAAGGACACGGCCACGGGTCTAAGTGGTGACCAGGTTTTCTAGCAGAGGGCCCTGATGGTTGGGTATTAGTCACGAACGCCAGTCGTGCACACGTGATCTGACCACTCATCGTACAGGCTCCACCACTTTAAGTTATGGCCTTAAGATGCCCCAAAACACTCTTGACTCTCACTGACTATGCACACCCTGTCCTGCCAGCTAATGGTTAATACCTACACCATTCCACTCCAGCAACTAACTGCGTTATTAGCATCAGTTCCTTCACAGCAGATCACAGAGTTAGTAGCATTTACAACTGCAAAACAATTCCATTCAACCACATATAAACTTATCAGAGACTCATAAGCATCAAAGGACAAAACTTATTAATTTTAGATTTAATATTCTCAAAGGTGGACGTGCATATAATACAAAAATAATATTAAAAATGGTTAAAAAATAAAATGACATACAATAGTACAAAGTTATTAAAATAGAATGGATATAAAAACTATTTCACAGACACCTACTCACTAGAGAGAACTCCTGATCCTGGGCGGGAGAAGAAGAAACATCGAGGTCAATCAATCACACAGTTTATTATCATGTCACCCTCAGTATGATCAAAGTTATAGGGGCACAAGGATTTTTTAACACCTTGTTTGAACTACCCCCTCTGGGCTTTGCATGAGGTGGGCAGTGTTAGAAGGTCCAGATTTTACAACCAGCAAAGTCATAAATCTCCCCCTCAGGCAGATTCAATAAATGTAGATAGTAATGTACTGGGATACAAAACACCTATTCTCTCCAGAATTAATTATCAATTCCTGCAATACCAACATGACCGGTGTGTAATACATATATTCCCACAAGATATAGTAACCCGCCTTGGCAAGGGAATAAGATCTACATGTGGGGTTATCATTTTAATGGGCTAACTTCAGCATTCACAATAAAATATTGGTTTCTATGTCTCGTACATATTCCATACGAAAATACATGTTATTTACGTGATACTGACCTTCAAAATGACCTCTTATAGGTACCACCTGACCCGTCAGGAGCTCGTAGAAATATATCCAGTATACACGGTTTGGGTCACCCACATTGGTGGAAAGAAAGATTGGTTCATGCTTCACTAATACGTAATAAACAATTAGGGACTGTTTTCCAGGGTGGAATGGTATTTTTATTGGTCCTTTGTCAACGAACTATACCCACCCACGAGTTTAACCCTTCTTGCAAGTCACTACACGACTTATCGACAGGTATGTTACGAGTCTACGCTGGAGGTCACAACAATACTTTAGATATACGTGTGCCTCACCCGTATAAATGACGAACCGAGGCACAGGAAACAGATGCACAGGACTGAGACACAGAATGAGGGCACTGGAAACAAAGCACGGAAAAGGGCACGAACGGGCCAGGAAACAAAGCAAGGGAAAAGGCACAAGAACAGGACTACGACAGGACTCACAAACTGGACATAGGCAGGAAAGACGGGAAGCCGATGAGGGAACACAATATCCAGACTTCCTAGTCCCGTGTTTTAACGCTTTGGGGCACCAATGCGATGCCATGGAAGTCCGCACGACTAGGGCCCCAAGGCAGGTAAGGAAGGGTAGATTGTGACAGTAAGTTCCATTTCTCCTCAGGAAACTCAGCATTTAGCAGCAGTGGTAGAGTTGGAAGTAATGGAAACGATATGAAGGTGGAAGTTTAAAGGTGGTTAAGTTCAAAGGGATAGCTCAGTTTTTAATAGTATTAATTTGCTATATTAATAATTGACTGTATAATTAAGCAGTGGTGCCACGTTCAATTTAATAGAGACTAGTCTCGGAATTTTTGGCATTTGTATCATACATATTTGAAGTTCTGTGACAAACAGATAGGAAACCGTTTTGTGGGTCTCTAGGTTGTACAGGTTGTTAAGGGTTATTGGATTTGTCCATCTGTTTGAGCCAATCCTTGGCACTGCTCGGCAAACTTGCAGTAAGTGTTTTAATACATGCTCGGCTTCGACACATTTAAATCTACTTCCAAGTAGTCACTATGACTCGCATGCCTCCCATTTTCTCCTTGCCTGTATTAGTATGTAGATAAAAGCCTTTTTTTTCTAACGGACTGAATTACTGTGAGAGCACGATGTTTTAGTTGAGATAGAACGGCAGAGTTAACTATTTGTATCATACTTACAATACAGTGAGGGGGAGACGTGAGGGGGGACGGGAGGGGGGGGGAAGATAGGAGTTGGCATGTGCTGGATTTCTTTTTTTGTGACCTATGTATTATATGGAATAATACGCTACAACGAATATTAGCGGAGTTCCCAGACCCTATAAAAACACTTGGCTAACAGCCTTGTGCTTGTTATATGTCAGGCGACTCCTGGTGGCGTAAATCCTTATATTACACGTAGGGTGGGGCGTCATTATCCCTTACTGTAATATGTTACTAGGTGAATCTGGGAAATTTTTGGATTTTTCATGCCAGTTTGTCATATGTAAACTGCTTTATCTTGCAGCTCCGGTAGGAATTTCTATTTAAGGGACTTACATCATGGAATGTTTTTGCAACCTCACTCTTGGTTTACATATAATGATTTACTTGGGTTAAAAATTCATTAATTTACAGTTTTAATACTTTTGTGCCAGTTTATATCAAGTGGTTTATATGAGTAAGTGGAAATACTGCCTAAGTGGCTGTCTGGACACTGCCATTAAGGAATCAACAGTCCCATACACTGGATGCAAGTGGAGGCCAGTGTTTTTATAGTACAGTAGCTGCTAGTATCGTGCTAAAACATGGCATAGCACTTGTATAAACGCTGCTGTTATAAAATGTTCTGTTGTAAGTGCTTCTTGTGAATACGTGTCTAGGGATCTGAAATCAGGCTAATCCTGAAAAAGGACGACTGTCAGACAAATAACCTAAATTCTCCACGGGAAAAACCACAAACAAACTGATAGCTTTGTTAGCTTTGCTGCTTTTGTTAGGAGTAAGATTAAATATTAAAAAAGCTTTGATTTTATATTTTATTTACAACCTTTACTTTATTCAAAGTAACAGAGGACTGTGCCTGAAGAAGGGTGAGAAACATTGAAGTGCTAATTGCGGAGAGGATCTGGCAGTAAAATTTTTTAATGAACCAGAAAAACACCGCATATGATGAAATACAAAAAAGTCCGCAGTGACTGCAACCCTCCCCACAAGCTCATTAAAGGGTAATACAACTTTTTTTACACTTGCCATATAAGTGAAGCAATCAGAAATCAAGTTGGTCACAACTGCAGAGCATGAGTCAGAGTAGAGATGCCGGTTCGCGGACCTGAACCCGGATCCGCCGCAGATTTCTCCCGTCCGCGACGCGGATTATTCCGGACTTCCGGACTTGAACTTGCGATTTTTTTTTTAAAAATTTTCCAAAATACGAGTCTCCGTAATTACGAGGATCTACGATACTTTGCGGGATAACGGTAAAACCGGGGGAAAGAATATCCCCCGTAATTACGAGGCATTCACGTAATTAACGAGTATTACTCGTAATTACGAGGATTCAAGTTAATACGAGTCATTCGGTAAATTTCAAAAGACGGAGGCAAGCCACATGATCCAAATTAAGCCAAGGCAAGCTGCTCCTAGTTACAGAAAGCCTCGTTTTTTTTACGGAAAATCTTCGTTTTTTACGGGAAATACCTCATTTGTTCGAAAAACACCATTTTTTTAATCGTCAACGCGAGCGGACCTGTACTTTTTTAGGTATGTTGGCATTTATACGTGCTTCTAAGGCCATTACACCAGGTCCCTGAGTGGTTTAAGTGTAGCGTACCACAAGGCTATTTAGACCACTTTTATTGCGGATTTTGCCGAACCTTTTCATTTTAATACGTGTGTAATGACGGCCGCCGGGATTTTCGCATTTTCGGATTTTTTGAAAATCAACGGATCCTCGCGCGGACGGATTTTTCGAAGTTCGGACCTCTACTAGTCAAGAGGTATTTGTTCTCAGTCCTTGATTCCAAAAAATAGCAACAATAATTAAGGCAAAACTTACTACTTGATGCTCAAGATCAGTAAATCTTGTGGAAAGTTAGTGTCTGAAAGTTCATATTCACCTAAAATGATTTCCAGTCAAACCATCATTTGAGGTTCTGTACCGTCTGAAGTATCAAAGCTCATGCTTTTGTTATCACGATGCATGATGAAAAGGATGTATACAAATCAAGTATCCTTGGTAATGATAACAAGTAGAGGCCCTTGACCATCTGGAAATATGTTGAATTAATTCCCTTCCATGCTTGTTGACCAATACCAGTTATTATCTTAAAACTTAATGCTTTGTTCACCACATCTATGATGCTCTTTTCTAAGATCATGGATTATGTATAGTCTCTTGGTACACTATTTTCTTGAGAGCTGATGGGGGCTTTTTTAATTGAATAAAAATCTGGCTTTTGTGTTTGTATATTTGCTTTCCTAATCCTAAGATTAATGCATCCTGTAACACTGACGCGGCTCAACCAAAGAGTTTAGTAGGCCAATGAATTGCTTTCCTGACTGTGTTTAAATTCATTAGAAAGAAATGTTTAAATGCCCCTTTCTGACAGATGGCTATACACTGCCCATTGACATTAATGGGCACACTCCTCAAACATGACATTCCAAGTTTCAGGATCATGTGTTCAAATCTATGCCCAACTTTCTTTCTGTATAAAATGCAGAGGCACTGCACACTGAACTTTACACAGTGTCTCCTCTGACACACCATACACAACACACAAAACACACCCAGAACACAACACAACTAACAAGAACCCTTTCCAAAATAAAAGTCCTAAAAGTGTATCATAAAGCACATTAATAATTATTGTAAGTAAGTGCAATTTATGGTGATTGTTATTTTACAATGAATTATGACATTAGTTTTTATAGCAGTATGTCATCTGCTGTTGGAACAACACTCCTAGTATTGCCTGCTGCCATCTGCTGTTGGTAAATCCATGAGAGTTCATAGTTTTCTTATTTTATCCATTTCCATAGCAATCATACCTAAACATTTGCAGTTCAACGTTAAGTCCACCTCCAATTATTTTATATTTTAATTATTGTGTATTTTTAAAATTTGACATTATATTCCTAGTTTGAGAATGGAATCGTTAAATAGATTTTGAGTTATTAGGTAATATGGTCTAGTGGAGGAATGTTTACCTCAAGAATAAAAGTAGGCAAATGTTGGGCGACCGTCCAGTCTGTTGTCCTAGTTGGTCTCTCTCTCCCATGGAGAGACCGTCTGCAGTATAAATCATATATGTAGAAAAGAAGAGAGACTCAATGCATAACTCTGCAAACGTTATTGCTGCCACATGTTTCGGGCAATGAGAAAGGCACGCGAGTGCCCGAAACCATGTCGCAGCAATACATGTTGGCAGATTTAACTGGGCATGTGGAGTCCTTTTCCTTCTGTTCTACATATATAAGGGAATAATTGTGTTTTGTTATACGTAAATATTTTAAATTACACAAGGGCAATAGCAGAAACCAGGCTGCATATGTGTGGGCAGCCTAGTGGCTAGCATTGTTCTGTATAGTATGTACTTACATGCAATGTTTAATGTTGTTGCAATAGTGATGTACATTCATAGCATATTTAGTCATCCTATAGATGTAGCTCTTGGGCAGTGGCCTTGTGGAGGAAAATCCTGGACGACTTATGTAACTTCTCAACAAATAATTTGATGTGATATTGATATGACAAGTAACTGAATTTACTGAACGATCATTTATTGCCAGCATTCAGTAAATCCCTGTCTGTTGCATACACTTAGTCGCCAATTGTTACAAAATTTTAAACCTTGATCAGTTGTCTGCTGTGGACAGCTGCAAATGTTCACATTAAGAAACTAAACAGTAAGATGTGCCATGTAAATGTTTACCTATCAATGTGTTGTTACTATACCTATTGTCTTAGATGAATAAAAAATTTCTTTTTATAATTCCAACTACCATTCACTGGGATTTGGAACCCCTATGGGTACAGGACAACATGCACAGACTAAAATAAGAACACATTTTAGAAAGAACAGGATCTTTAAAAATAGTGTTGAATATCAGAAGTTGCCTATGAATTCATTATGTATGCTGACTCATATCTTCTGGATCAGATCATGGAAACAGAGCATTTAGAAACCTGTACTGATCCGTACTGACGCTGGGACATGAGCTTCAGAAGAGAAGATAGGGTGATTAACATTTCAGTCTTGGTGTGATGTCAATGTACCAAATCCATAACTGACAGTTTGATAAATGGATAGACCAGGAGAAGCAGAGAAACAGGGGAAAGGACATTGTGCAGATTTTCAGGTTAGACCTTATATATTTCGATTTCAAACTATTACCGTTTATGGTTTTGGGTGGTGATTTACCTGTATGTAAGTTTTCCCATTTTAGGGCTGGACTTGCAATTTAAGAGACTCACAGTTGTTTCATATGTAGAATTACATGCAGGAGGTTCATATGCCAAAAATCCATGTAAAAGTTGTCTTTTCCCATTCAGGTAGTCTTCAGATATAAAGAAAGTATTAAAATAAAAGGCTATAGCCAATGTTTATATTAAAATACATTACAAAGGTAGACTGAAAGCTACCTAGGGATGATATTTAAACCTAGGGATATTTAAAGCACAGTGTGAAAGGCAAAATAAGATCAACCTAGAGGCTAATCTTGTAATCTAGATTTGTCCATATCCTGGATTAGATGAAAACAATTGTATGCATACCCATGTGTGCTTTCTTCCTATACAACGCTGTCAGTTTTATTTCCTTTACTAAGAGGCACATAAAATAATATTTCAGTGTGCACAATATCAGTTTATACATGCAAAACCAATAGAAATAAAACTATAAAGCCAGAGGAAATAAAAAAGGTTGTTATGAGAAATTCATTGTTAAATCTAAAAACATGGTTAAAAAAAACAAACACTGTTAGGGAGATTTACCCTGAGCTGCACATGCTCTGGGTAAATCTCCCGTAAGTGATTCAGTAGAGGCTGTGCAGCTCTGGATGAATCTGATTCCAAGTATTAAATGCCAGCCATAAGGTGTGGTGACTGCACAAGTCTCTCTTGCAATAACCACACAGCCGCCTCAACCTAAGGGTTCAATTCATGCTAATCAATCATCAATCAGTTAGTGTGACTTTAAACCTTAAGCTCTTGGTGAATTCTGCTGTAAATACTGTATATTAAAGCAAAAATAAAGTTATGAAATTTGTTCATCATGTGTTAATTCAGAAATATGAAATCTTTGGTTCTTCTGCATGGCTCCCTCCAACACAGTGACAAAGCACGTTTAGCTAAAATCAACCTGCAGTTCCATTAATTATCTGCTAATGATGGGCAATGTCGAAACCCTAAAAGTCTGTACACACGTGCAATCATGGGCCCAACCAGCATGTGTGTACCAAATGGCTGTTTGGGCCTACCATTGCTTAGTATTTGGGCACTTGGTCGGCCTTGTTGATAAAAAATACACATCTTGAAATACACATCAATGTATGGAATATTATTGACCACTAAAAAGTATATGCAAAAGTTAACATTTACAATGCGAGATTACCCACAAAATGGAGCAGTTACTGCAAAAGAAGCAATACTTCACACATCTGTGTTTACTTAGTTACAGTCTTTTTCTTATTTCTTAAGTTTTAGCAGAGTACAGTATACCAATGTATACAATAGATACATAGATATATTACAGATGTACATTATACAGCAAATTAGTATTGTCTTAAACTACTAGGTCCCTATGCACAATTAAAGGGCTACTCTACCTCTCCTATTACAAATGGTTCAGCGCTACATCATTATCCCAAAACTCAACCTATCACAGGACTTTTTAACAGCTTTTTAATGGCAGTTAAAAAGTTGTAATGCACCAACAGAAGATATCTTTATTTAAAGGACAACTCCACCCTCATAAGAACATATTTTAGAATGAATGGCTTCTTTAAAATATGTTGATATATCATAGTTTGTCCTATGAATTCATTACTGTATGCCTGCTATGCTTCTGGATGCCTCATGGAAACTGAGCAATTAAGAAACCTGTACTGAGCCTGTACTGAGCCTGCTCAGAAGAGGCAGATAGGGGATTAACATTCAGTCATTGGCTGTGATGTCAACTGTCAAATCCATAACTGACAGTTGGTAACTGGAAGAACCAGGAAGCAGAAAAAGAGACAACAGGACATTGTGCAGGATTTCAGGTTAGATTTATAAGTTACAGTATTGCATATGGAACCCTTATTGAAATGAAATTCACCAGTTTCATTACATTTTTAGCTGCTCGATGCAAGTACAGAATGTATCAGAGAGGCGCACTCAGGCAAGATATATTTCAATATTTATTGTCTTGAGAACGGCCTTTGCGGGGCCGAAACGCGTCGATAGACGTGCAAATAAAGATTGCACTTTTTGATAAGACCCTGGAGTGCTCCTTTCCGTGTTACAAATCAATATTTATTGTGATATAACGGTGCACAACGTTTCGGGGCTTCCCCCTTCCTCAGGTGCATACAACAACATACCTTGTGATTCCTTAAGTACACACATTGCCCTCCCCTTAGGGGTACTTAAGGTGTGTACTTAAGGAATCACAAGGTATGTTGTTGTATGCACCTGAGGAAGGGGGAAGCCCGAAACGTTGTGCACCGTTATATCACAATAAATATTGAAATATATCTTGCCTGAGTGCGCCTCTCTAAGACTATTGTTTGGATTACGAATGAACTGCCTATGGTTGAGCAGGTGAGGGAAGCAGCACCTGGGAAGATTAAAAGAAAGTGGGAGTGCGAGGAGATACATAGTATAAGTACAGAATGTACCCTCTGATCGCCTAAATATCTGATTGGGTTTTAATTTTTCAATATGCCCATTTAAGCTTGGAATCAATAAACTGCCCAAAACTGATTAACCTGTGATTTTATTGGCAAGTTAGAGGGGGGATACTTTTCTTTTTTTTTTTTTCACAAAGCCTAAGAAAACACCTGCAGAAATGTTAACATGTATCTAGCATCCTGTATATACACCATCCTATTAAGGACTATGAACATCATAATATTTAGAATGCAACAGAAGGTGATTTCCCTTGTATTACTTTCTCCCAAAGCTTCCTGCAGAGTCAGTCCTCATTTTTCATGGTTAGCCCATCTCTCTTTCAACTTATCTCCACACATGCTGATTTCTTATCATGTAACTGCTGCTTACAGAGAAGCACAAGCCACATGGTGTTTAAAATCAGGCTAATGATAAAAAAAATAATCTGGACCCTTTCCAGAATGTCCCATGGTTTTGTACAAACGTTTACTCATGTGAAGATTATGATAAATTGTTTGTTTTTTTAATTTGGGAAATTTTGCAAATGATGTGATTGGTCTCAGTATGTTTCCCCTTTTGATATATTTTAAGTTTAAAAACTACAGGCTAAATAATTTTAATTTTTAAATTAAGAATTTGCCAGATGCTTCCCTTTTTACCATCAAACTGTGCCATAGTTTATTTGGCATTCTGGGCATGCTCAGTAGATACTCAGCAATCAAACACCTTCTGGTGTTGGCACTCACTGACGGCTCACCCAGGCACATGACCCAGAAGACAAGAATGTCAGAAGAGTGATTCGTGCATGTCAGCTATTGAAATGATTTTCACCATACATGAACAAATTGTTGCTCATAAAAGATGTTTGTTGTGCAGTTGGGGGTCAGGCTTCTTGAGAGGAATCGCATGTCTGTACCTACAGTAGCTTTATGAACTGGCACTTTTATATTTAACTGTACTATGGATTGCATGTATCACCATCAACTAAAATGGTAGAGATATTTATGAATTGAGGCTGTTATATCTCCATTGTGTTTATTTTATATAGTTATTGCAATTGTATTTTTATTGATTTAACAAAGCATTCCCTCTTTAATAAATATTAAAAATATATGTTTTTATAAAGCCAATATTATTTGGTTTGGCCTTTAGTGTTGCTTTATCCCTCTCCCTTTTTTTAGAAATGTCCCTAATTATCTAGGTTTTCTTGGCATTGCTTTTACTTTTTGTAAGCATTGAAAATAACCTGAAATTAACCTTAGGTAAATAGTGCAAAGCTTACAGCAATAACATTAACCAAAAACAGAGTTAAAATTCATTTTTAGGTCATTAATCCTGTATATTTGGCAGTGGTCGTAGTTATCCTTGCTCCTGACCATCCAGCGCATTTAAGATGATTGGCCAGTTTAAAATGATAAATGATAAATGGTCGGTATACAGTAAAAAATGGTCTTTTATAGTTTTTGGTTTGATTAAGCATTGATTGAGTAATAAACCGGCACAAAGTTTAACATTTATACTCTCATTTTATATTATCTTTATTTGCAAAATATGCTTGTGAAGGTTCCATTCATCCAGGTCATGGTATATCTGTTGTATTCAATTAGATAACATGGACTTGAAATGTAGTTCTTGAAGACGTTGCGTAGTCATCCGACTGGCTTTCTCAAGTCATTCTGAATTGAGGAAAGCCAGTCGGATGACTAGCGAAACGTCTCAAGAAACAATTTCAAGTCCAGTTGATATATGAATACAACAGATATTATTTGCAAAATTTAAAATAAGTGCAAACTGTTTTAAGACTTATCTTAGCTTGTGCTATCTGCTTTTATCTTCATTTTATAAACGTTAAAGGAATTATATCAAAATATAGACAAACATGTGCATGTTATGCATGTGCAACGTTTTATTATCTGGCAAAGTAGGAAAATCCTTAGGGGCATATTAAAGACACAATATCGTGTTGCTAAAGTGCAAACACCAACACCATGCAGTAATTTACAGCCACTACAGTGTAATTTGGTGTTAGGATTTGTACAGATCATGATTACAACACAGATGTAAAAAAATTAAATGCTGTATACTACTGGTGTGGTTCGTAAATTATGGCCATATCATAAAATGCCAATAGGGCTTCAACAAACCTGTGGTATCGTTTGTAGAAGGACAATATAAGATCACCAAAAGAATCCGCAGGTCAGCCACTTTCCCATTTATTTCTCGATTCTGAACAATAATCGCTAAGATGTCAACCGGGGTCAAATATACTTTATATATCCGATTATAGATGTGAGAATTTTAAGTATTTACTACAATACAAAATGAGCAACTTTTTCCCAGTCTTTTTTATGTCCACATTTTTGTTGGGATTATTGTCTGTGGGGTATGGTTTAGACATTGCAGTATTACAAATTTCCTGTGATCCCTAAAAGTGACTTGCGATACCAATAGCCTATGGTCTATTCTCAGCTCAGTTCTAGGCAGCAACAAGAATTTGTAGCCTTGGCTCCCTGTGGTGAATTCAGTTAGTTTGCCTTGCCTGGCTGTGTCCTGATTAACTGTACAAAGCCTATTTTTCCACTCAGCAATTTTTTTAGCTTTATACTTTCGGGCAAATAATAGACTTCAATTTTACTCAAGTCTGCTACTCAAGTCTTTTTTAAGTTCTAAATTGAGTGATTTATCTGCTTATTTAAAAGGAATCACCTGCACTTTACTATTTTTTCTATTTCTTTATCAGAAGCTTTCATTTTGTAATCTGTATGAAATACAGATCTGAGTTTATTTGTTGCAACCTTTCAGAAGATTTATAGAAAACTCCTTATATAACTAGGTTTATGGAACTCAACTCAACCTGTGCATGCTCTTAATACTTACCATAAATTGCATTTTGTGTTCTGATCTAGCACTTGTATGAGTCTGGGACATGAAGCAAGGAAGCTGAATTAAAATTAATATTTGTTATATTGGTTACAGTGATACTTTTCATTGCAAACATATAATTACTGCCTTTTTATTACACCAAGCAGATCATACTGTTATGTGATTTTTTTAGTGTGACATGGTTCGGACTTCACACGTTTTTTTATGTAGCATTTAAAGGGCATGTCCACCCTTCTAAAAAAAAAATTATATGTTGTAGGGCTTCCACTCCCAGACCCAACCGCATTGTTATACAAAGTTCTACATCCTGAAAAACACAACTACTCACAGTGACCAATAGAAATCAAGCTGTCTTGGAGAGACGGAAGAAGAAGGAAAATAGTACAGTTTACAATCTCCCTCTTTGTAACCCATCATTAAACAGTGAAGGATAGCAAAAAGGGGGGTCAAGTGCAGCTTTATCTCTGCCATCAAAGCTACCTCTCTCACCCTGCTAATGCTCTTATCTCTATGTTTGTTATAGAGCAGGGAGGAGGGAGGGGCTTGAGCAGGGAAGAGGGTCACGTCACAGAGACTTGATTGACAGTACAAGTAGGAGTAGAGGAATACAATCATGTCTTCTTCTAATTTGTGTATCTCAGGACAGAGAGGGAAACTGAAGAAAGTAATGACACTGGGGGTTGGGGGGAATTATAGAACACATGGAAAGAAAGGGAAAAAAAGTTAATTTTCCCACTATAGATGCCCTTTAAAAACAATTACACTAGAGGCATAGGGTGACTGACTAATTTGTATGATTGTGCATAGAAGATGAAATAAATTAATTAAATGTATATAGTTACATAGTTACTTGAGTATATATTTAGCCAGCAAAAAAACTGGGACTGACTCAATAAAAGGTTGCAAACATTTTTGTGTGCTATTAATCTGCAGCAACCAACTAGACGTTAGCTAACTGCAGTAACCCAGCAAAATGCCAACATATGATTGGTTGCTGCAAAAAAAAAAATAGCATAGGCAAACTTTTGCACCACTTTTTGCAACTGTCCCTTTTCATTTTTAAAGGAGAACTACACTTAATATGAAAACTTTTCTTCCCAGGACACATACACATTGTAAGATTCTTCTCTAGCAAGTTGCATATTAATGTACATGTATTCTGTAACTAAAAAGACTTCCATGTTATTGCCAGTTACAACTCAGTCCATGTAGTCTTCAAAAAGCTTTGTGAATACATGCATCTATTGGTCGCACCCCCTGCACTTATTTTCTATACAGTCGTCTCCAAACCAATATGGATGCCCATATATTTCATAATACTATGAAAGCTGCTTGTTACCCTACAGTTTATTCTCCTATGGGCATAAACTACAGAAAGCCTTTCAGGAACAATACAAAATAGTCAGCTGATTTTACTGCCAATTTTTTTGTTCTTCAATTCCTAGCAAAAGAAGAAGTTTCTAAATGTACCAACCATCATTGTGTATGCTGTGGTGGCTCACTAGTCTAAAGCACTCATTTTAGTAACATAGAGCCCATGAGGGTTCAACTTCCATGACTTCCTTGATTTTTTTTTCCACCTCATAGTTTGATAGGAAATATTGATATACTGTAGTGAAAAAAACTGCAAATATTACAAAGGATTATGGGAGCTGACCTCTAGTACCCACAGGTTAATTCCATAAATCAACAGCTACAAAGGACGTGGTGAAAAACAGCTTGTTGTATATTTGTTCACGCCTTTGTGTATTTGATGTATTTATAAAGGCACGGTATTGCTATGTAGCAATACCGTGCCTTTAACGACCAGCAAGTTAAGACTGTGATAGCAAATTTACAATTGCGGTCATAAAAATAGTTTACTACCGCATGGTATTGTACAGCCGAGCAGTGGTAAACGGTAGTGGTTCAACGGAGCCTGTAAATGTACAGTAGCTGTAATTCTACGATAACCCTTAATCATAACTAGAGATGAGTCCCAGTTTTGAAATTACTTGGTTTAGATTAAAGGATAACTGTATTGCCTCAATTAAATTTTTTTTAAACTGCTGTAAAAAGAGTAAAGGTAATGCAGCCCTCCCTATACATTTTTTCCTGATTTTGAGCCTCTCTCTGCCTTCAATTACTCTACCCATCTTTGATTAGCTTGATTATGTAGGCTGTATTCTAGCAACAGAACAGTTCAAGTGTGTTTGACTGGCAGAAGAGGAGGAGAGAGGTTGTAACAGACATTCCCACCAGCCAATGACAAGTGATATGTTAACGATGGCCCTGGGCCGTCTAGGAGGCGTGCTGTTAGCACTCATCTTTGCTGTGTGATATCTAAGGGAGTGCAGCACGGTTGTAAATGAGAGTAAGTGATTTCAGCTGCTGGAAGTGCGGACATGTAATGGGGAAGTTGTTGTTTTTTTGGGTATTGCTGTCCTTTAAGAACTCTTCGTTTTTTTAAAAAAAATCTGCATCTGGCAGAATGTTGAGAATTTTGAAAGTCAGAACTTATTGAAAATCACAGTTAAAAAATGTTTAAAAAATTTAAAATTTTTAAAGAAATTTGTGTTAGAAAATTCATACATTGCGGTTATAACGCAAAAATTATGGTGGAAAAGTGAAAAATTGCATTTGGAAATTCGAAAATCACTGTTTCAATTGAATTTAAACCAGATTTTCAGAATTTCAATAAGTTGGTGGAATAAAACTGACCTTTTATGTTCGTCTCTAATCATAAACCTTTAGTTCTCCTTTAAAGTATATGTATACTCAAAAAATTACTTTGGGTCATCTTAATCTATAAATAAACACATGTAAGTAGCACTTACTCTGAGGTGTGTGTGTTGCTGCATGCCTTCAATACAATACTTGTTTTGCTCAGGCTCTGACCACTAACCTGACTATTTTCCCCACATACCAACTGTCAAAACTAAATACAGCATACAGCACACCAACTGTCAAACCATTCCAGCTACAGCAAAACTGCTTACAGAAATGCTAAAATTTCCCAGTGTACATACCCTTTAAGATTTTAAAACTTGGTATAAAATCCATTTTGTTTCTTTGATATTGTATAAATAGCAAAAAGTTATTTAAGAGCTAAACTAGGACATCTTACAAGGATATCATATTATTAAAGTCATGGAAAAAAGCCATTGAAAATCATTTTTATTCCAGTTAGTTTAAATATAATAGAACCTGTAAGGATATCCATTCTATTGACACAGCCTTCAGTTTAGCCAACTCCGGCATTGTAAGATTTCATTAGCAAATGATTATCAGATTCCCAAGTCACAGCCATTTTGGATTTGTTGAATCTCTTGGTACAATGATGGAAGGAAATATAAAGACAACAGTAGTGTTACATATAAAGAAATATGTGTTGGAGCCTATAACAATTCAACAATACATTTTTACATTAATGTAACGTGTAAGGCTTGTTTACATATATTTAATTACTTATTTTTTTGAGTCAAGTTTTTTGGTTAAGTATAATACAGGGGAAATTGCTTCCTTTTCTATTATTCAACAGGGCAAATAATATAATTTACCTTAAATGTTTTGGGACAATGGATGCAGAATGCAAGCAAGTTGGTTAACTGCTCTTTCTCTGAGAAAGTAGCTGGATGTACCAATGTGTCTTAACATCCAGTAGTGACCATTTGTACATTATTATTATTATTATTGATTTATATAGCTCCAACATCTTCCGTGGCGCTTTACAATTTCAATGTCATATATTACATACACAGGTAATACATAATATAAACACGCAGTGATGAGTTACTTTCAGCAATACCGTGATACAGTAGGCAAGAGGATCCTGCCCAATGAGTTTACATTCTTGAGGAAATAGGAGTGAGACACGGTGACGGGAGTCGGTAGGCTGTTAATAGAATGGCAGTGGAGTGTGAAAGGCAGGTTGGATCATATTGGGAAGTAAAAGGGGTTATGTCTAGGCCAGGTTATATGCTTGCCTAAAGAGGTTACGTTTGAAGGTATTAAGGGATGGTGAATGTCGGACATATGGAGGAAGGGAGTTCCAGAGCAGAGGGGCAGCACAAGCAAAGTCCTGGAAAGGAAGACGTGACCAGGGTGGTTAAAAGGAGGATATAATTTGCAGAGCAAAGGTTGCATCTGGGACGGTGTTGGTGGATCAGTTCTGAGATATATGGAGGGGATGTGTTGGATAGTGCTTTATAGGAAAGGGTAAGCAGCTTGAACTGGATCCATTGCTTGATGGGCAGCCAGTGGAGTGACTGACAGAGAGGAGAGGCACTAGAGAAGCGAGAAGAGAAATGAATGAGCCGGACAGAAGAGTTGAGGATGGATTGAAGTGGTGCCAGGTGGTTGTTTTTGTAGTAAAAAGACAGATGAGGTACCCTCACAAGGACTTCATGACAACTCAACTTATGAAATTGGTTTCCTGTTTATTGTACGACATGTTTCGGGCTTCGTGGTCCTATGTTTTATTAAATATTTATTTTTACTATAAGGATTTGGGTGCTTGAAGGCAGAGCACAGAGGAACCACCAACCAGTCGGTTGGTAAACCAAATAGGAATGTGTTGCAGTAGTTTAGCTGGGATATGATTAGGGCAAGGACTAGGATTTTTGTAGCTTCTTTTGAGAGGAAGGGACAAATGCATGAGATGTTTTTGAGTTGGAGCCGACAGGAGTTGGCAAATGAATTGACACGGGGTTTGAAGGAAAGATCAAAATGTAGCATTATTTCCAGGCAGCAGACATGAGAAGACAGGGGTATAGCTGTGAGGTTAATATTAATAGTAAGACTAGGCAGGTGAACAGATTGTGAGGGTGGGAAAAGGACAAGTTCAGTCTTGTCCATGTTTAATTTGAGGAAGCGGGAGGACCTGAAGGCAGAGATGGCACTAGGGCAGTCAGGGACATGGGATGTAAGTGTAGTGAGATCTGGGGCAGAGATGTAAATTTGGGTATCATCCGCATACAGGTGATACTGAAATCCAAATGAACTAATGAGTCATCCAAGGCCATAGGTGTAGATGGAGCAATTACAGGTGATTCAATCAAAATATGATTATATTCCAGTGGCTGCATAAAACAATATTTCTCTGATTAAGAAAATAAAATCATAGACATGTTGGGTCTTCTTAGTTTAATCATATACACATATTCACTCAAATATTATTTCATTATTCCAATATTATTAATAGTTTATTCTTCCCATGCTCATAGTTACTTACTAATACTCTTTCTTAAGAGTACTCAAAATATATTAGAATAGAAGAGTACTCAAAATATATTAGAATAGAATATCCAGTCTTACACTTACATAGACATTTTCTATTTCTTAAATGCAAAACCACATTATTAACAACATTAACATAACTATTTCCAGTACCATAGTGGGATTTGTACAGCATGTACAAATGGCATGTTCACCCAAAACAAAAAAAAAGTTTTGTCAGTTATCCAATCCCAACTTCTATTTTTAGGTAATTACATGCATTTGAAACCAGGTTACGTTCTCTTCCATTGTGGCAAAGGTGCCTCCTCCCTCTGCTCATTAAGCTTTTTTTAGTTTGAGCATGTGCAGTGGAGGCAGCAGGGGATACAACAATCAATAATTGGCTGTCATTTCAGCAGCCTTCATTTCCTGCATGGAGGGAAGATCCAGCTTACTCTGCCAAAATGGAGGCAATAATTATAAACATCTGGTTAATAATAAATGAGCTGAATATATCAGTTAGGGTTGGGGGCAGGTAACCGACATGTTTCTCCTGTCTCCCATATTGGCCCCTAACCTTAGATCTTACTACTTACCAAACCACTATTCTGCAGTGCAGCTGTCTCTCCTGTCAGCTCTCTTCCAAAATACCTCCTTAGTCGTGACACAGAACCTATCATTGACATAGAGCAAACTTACAGTTTGGTAAGTAGCGAGATCTAAGCTGGGGGGCTATTGAGAAATTTTACAACAGCCCCACCCATCACAGTCCTTTATAGTGGATACAAAATCAACGTAAGCTGTACAAATCCCAACATGGTACAGGAAAAAAGAACATTTTAAAGGCAAGATCATGTGGTTTTCTCTATAAGAAATACAATTATAATTTTGATTTAGAAAGGGTATTTTGGGGTTATAGTCTCTTTTTAAAATTATTGGTTTCCAGGCACTTGGAAATCCTCACTGACTATATGATTTATTCTCTACCTGGTGTTTTATCCATGCAGTTTGTCTTCCTTACATTATGAACGATTTCAAAACCCTACTAGAAAGGGAAAGTTTAAGTATAAACTTTGAATTTGGCTTGAAAGGGAATGTGTGTGTTTGTGTGCTGCAGATTTTAAAACTCAATAATGCCAATGATGAGGTTACCTGGGTCTGGTTGAGGGGGTATGTCATTTTTGTATTTACAACCATTAAACTAACTTTTACTGAGGATATATCAAAAGTAGTTTTTTTTTACTTTATTTATTCTTTAAGTATGGCTGCCAAAGGAATAAAAAGGTAGGTCAGTAGGTGCGTGTACCCGTGTGAGGTTAGGGGTATGTGTTTTTGCATGTATGACCATATAACCAACTTTTATTGATGATTGATCAAAATAAATTTTTTGACTTTAGTTACCCTTTAAGTATGGCTTCCATGGGAATGGAAAGGTAGGTCAGTAGGAAGTATACCTATGTCTATGTTTATAACCATGAAACAAACTGTTTTGAAATATCCACATTTGAGAATTTTTACCATTATAGTCTATGGAAAAAAATGTCCCGAAATTCACCAATAACGCTGTAACACTTCTGCAAATTCCTTAGCTAGGTAATAGCACACTTCTTCTATATGCCCTGCACATCTGTACCGAATTTCATGTCTCTAGCTCAAAAACTATGGGAGGAGGAGATACAGTCCAAAAAAGGGAAAGAATAAAACGGAAGAAGAAATAGAAAGAACAGTAATTTGGCTCTTCAAGCCAAATTAACTCCACCTAACAGTACACCTCTGACAATTAAATTAATGGGTAAATGAATCTATGGGTCTGGATATTAACTTAAATGCATAATTTACCTTAGTTGCAAGCAAAACAGACAATTTTGCATTAAGAACACATATTCTTAATGCAAAATTATATATATTGCCAAGTGTGCAACAGTCTAAAAAGGATCTTCTGAATGCAAGGTGTATATGCATTAAGGCTAAAATTTCCCAGGGAAAGGTGTCAAAACAGCATTGTACATGGCAAACAGTTGGTGTCAAACCCCCCGCTCTATTCAGGCTTGGTTTCTTCATTACTCCTTACCCTGGGCAGTTCCTATAACACCTCTTAGCCTACATTCATCCACACCTTGCATTCAGAAGGTCCCTAACACCTGACTGTGATATGCTAATTGGGATTTTCCAGGTTACTTAATTGCCAACAGATTCTTGTACAAGTCATTCTGAATTGGGAAAGCCAGTCGGATGACTAGCAAAACATCTTCAAGAACAAAACTTTTAAGTCCAGTTGATCTTACTGAATATCACAGATACAAAAGACAGTAGAAATGTCGATATCTTAGCATTATTATTTCATATGATTTTATACCTGGCTGTCAGTGTGGAAAACAGATGCCCCTGCATAATTGGCTAGAGATTGTCCTAGCCCTGTGTTGTTGGTTGGGTGGGTCAATAACTTTCCAGTATCTGGTGACTGTTTTATTAAAGCAGTGGGTGGTATTTTGTAAAGTGACTGTCCTCAAAAAAGCTAGGTAAAGATAACTTAAACCCCAACTTTGCTACAATATCTTAATTAGCGTTTGACTTGTTTGTTATAGCATTGCTACAGTTAAAGTATACAAATGTCTCTGCTTACCAGCAAAGTTATGAAATATGCAGTACTGTATTTAGTAAGAAATACATAGCAGTAAAGATGTTAAAATACTAATCATCTTTTGCAAAGGTGCCTGTGTATAATCACAGTAGTGCCAAAGAGAAAAGTGGTCACTCCAGGTAAAAACAATAGAAATAAAAGCAACAGCAGGGATGAAGTAAGCCATACTGGGATATACTGTAATGCTAGTGTAGATCCAGGTAAACTGAATTGCTTGCAGCATTTTTGTAGTATTTACATTTTGTTTCTACAAATATCCGTACACCTCCTGGTCTTAGCAGCACAACAGGATTGTGGTAAACACAGAAGGATATTTCCCAGCAATTTACCTTACGTTGTTACATGGTTTGTAGAAATGTGAAATCCTCTATTGAAAAGTCAGTTCTTCTAAAAAAAAAAAAAATCATAAGCACTGAAAAATAAAAGGTTAACTTTGCCCGACTTTTTGCTGCTCTTAGCTCAGCTCTTTCTTTTACTGATTTAGGGCATGGCCCCACTATACTCGAAAGGTGTGCAATGTGACCCATTTACAGATGGTATTTGCTTTGTGCATCGCATGGATGCTGCTATTACATGGAATTCACAGTGTCCGTGCCCCATTATTTGCAGTGCGCTGTAGTAGTTTCCCAGCACACATGATCACCATATCTGGTGCGCATTGTATGTGTAATTCTTCTTATTATTATTATTACTATTATTATTATTAATTGATCAGAAGGGGAAACAGTAGTTCTATCTAAGACACAAAATCAGCCATCCCACTGCTACCAAAATCCCATTGTGATTTTAGGAGTGGTATTGTGGGGCCTAGGAATTAAGCCTGAGCTGTTTTTTGTAAGCGTGTATCTTTTGTTTTGAAAAACCTCATGTACCGTTCCAATTTGTCCTTGCACCTTACAACACCCTACAACAATGTGAAAGGAGGTCTCGGCTAACTAAACATTTTTGAAGTTAGCAATACCGCGCGTTATCGTTAATGTATATAAGTGGCCGTGGATGTGCATTTATGGTATATATATATATATATATATATATATATATATATATATATTATTGTAGATTTACGATTGCAATCACAATCAACAATCCTTTTAATGATCGTTAAAGGTGCGATATTGCTAAAAATGGATACCTTTATAAATATGGCCCTAGTGAGGTATAACGCAAATCATCCAATCAATGATCTACAGCTCATGACATTAGTATATACCTGTATTTTTGACACTGGAATGTACAAATGGTATATACACATACAACACACAAATGTGATGGTGGGGGGCTTGATTAGCAAAATAATACAGTATCTACTAGATTTTTTTAACCCAATGCTGCTTGGTAATTTTAATATTATTTGATCTGTTCTACACATAATGGATCCCTATAGCAGGGCGACATCTATTTGCTTCTTTTATTTACAAAATATCATGGTGCATTAAGAAAGATGCATAAAGAAATTTCTTTTTCATGTCTGGGGGTGGTATTGAGGAAATGTTAAATCTGCCTTCCTCCTTCTGGTGTGAAATACACTTCACAGCTCAGCTGCTTAGCTAACAGACTGAAACAGGTTTCACGTTTGTGAGTTAAAGGGAATAGAGAAACAAGAAATTAAACTCCTTGCAGCAACATCATTATTTATGATGATGGGGGGAAAATAATTCAATAGTCCTATAGGCTATAGCAAGTAGACTGGATTCTTACAGTATGAAGAGAATTCTAATGACGCCTCAGAAAGTCACTTTACTGTCTTTATCTTCTCCTTTTTTCTGGGCACAGTAAATCTCCTGTTATTTATTCTGTTCTAACAGACAAACTCTTGCTTTACCTGTCAGCTGGGATAACAAAAAGCAAATATCACACATGGGATTCTCAGACACTCCAGTTCATATTTCTTTTTAGACTACAGTGAGACAGTGGGGTCATTTTCCCCTCATTAAATACATTTTGGACTCTCCATCAGTGTTTCTGAATAATATTACAATAGAATAAAATTATTTCTTTACTGTATACCAATCTGTATAACAGAATATCAGATATGAGTAAAGTTCTGTTTGCTTTATCTTTTCATTAGTAACAGAGCCATCCAGTAAACTCCAGATACTCTAGATACAGTATACACAGTATATTTCAGAGGAACGACAATCTTCCCACAAACACAATATTACTGTTGCAAGCCAATGTTAAACTACACACCTACTGTAAGTATATTACATAACCACTCTCCTTAAGGTGGCAATGTAAGAGAGATATGAAAAGGTCAGACACACCAAACCTTTCATGTAAAGTCTGATATCACTGTAGATAGTGTATTTGGAAGCAGAGGAACCAGAATAACACAATGATATTTGGTGTTGGCTGTGGTGCTGTCACTATCACACAAGAAACGTCCAGATGTTTATTACTCAGTTTCATTAAAAGTGGCAGCATGTGGCTCAGTAGTGAGTACAGATGTTTTCAGTGCTTTATTTACAAATAGTTTGTTCCCCCTGTGCTTATATGGGCTTCATCTAGGTATTTTCATTCCCCCCACAAACATTAAGGCATACTGATAAGTTTTTTATGCATGATAAGTAGATTTGTTTGTGGGGGAGACCAAACAGCTACTGCACCAACATATGGCCCAGCACAGAAGAGCCAATTCATCGGGTCAGGACAGGCAATGTGTCTGTATCTTAAGGAAAAAGGACAGATTGTAATGTCAACATCTTGACAAAGGAACATGATTGGATCAAGAGAGGTGTCAAGGAGGCCATTTATGTGAAAATAAAGAAACCAAGCCTGAATAGAGGTGGGGGGTTCAACACCAACTGTCTGCCATGTACAATGCTGTTTTGACACCTTACCCAGTGCAGTTTTGATAACACCCCTAACACCCTAACACCTGGCTCTCATATGCTAATTGGGACTTTCCAGGGTACTTAAATGCCAACAGATTCTGAATTGTGAAAGCCAGTCAGATGACTAGCGAAACATCTTCAAGAACTTTGAGTCTAGTTGATGAAACTGAATATAACAGATGACATGACCTGGATGAATGAGAACCTTCACAAGCATTGTAGGTAATGTTTTTGTTCATTTGCATTGTCCAGTCATATCTAATAAAGAGGTAATCCTTGAGATTATTCATTTTAACATTAACTAGAACATTATATTGATATAAAACCTCAGTAACAACACAATATTAAGTGCCTACAGTTTTCCATATCTTGTGTAGGTAGCACATATGCCACAAAGGAAAGAAGGAAGTTAATTTGGTGGTGGTCAAGTCATACCAGATTTCCCATACTTCTATCTTTACTAACACATTTTCTGTGTATATATAGAATCGTGTGGAATGCCAGGTCAGCATTTACTAGTCTGATCCATCTCTTTTTTGTTGGGTTCTCTTTGGCCATTCAATGGAAGATTATGTTTTTACGAGCATAGTAACTCCATTGTGTGAGAAGGCTAAGTTCATGGTTTGTTCCTTGTCTAAGACAGGCAGCCAAGTAGTCCATTTGTATGTAGGTACTCTGGTGCTACATGCCCGTTAATGTATTTATACATGCAGGATATTATTTTTTGTTTGTCAGGGGAACGTAGAATGGTAAGTAGTTGTCAGGATTACCTGATTCCATGGCAGAGATCAGTAGTTACTCAAAGGTACTCGGGCACAGGGTCTAAGTGTGACCAGGTTTTCTGCAGAGGCCCTGATGGTGGGTATTGTCACGAACGCCAGTTCGCTGCACACGTGATCTGACCAATCAATCGGTACAGGCTGCCACCACTTTAAGTTATGGCCTTAAAGATGCCCCAAAAACACTCTTGACTCTCACTGACTATGCACACCCCTGTCCTGGCAGCTAAATGGTTAATACTACACCATTCACTCCAGCAACTAACTGGTTAATTAGCATCAGTCCTTCACAAGCAGTCACAGAGTTAGTTAGCATTTACACTGCAAAACATTCCATTCAACCACATATAAACTTATCAGAGACTAATAAGCATCAAAGACAAAACTTATTAAATTTTAGATTTAATATTCCAAAAGGTGGACAGTGCATATAATACAAAAATAAAATTAAAAAAATGGTAAAAAAAAAATAAAATGACATACAATAGGTACAACGGTTATATAAAATAGAATGGATAAAAATATTCACAGACCCTACTCACTAGAAGAACTCCTGTATCCTGGGGCGGGAAGAAACATCAGGTCAATACACACAGTTTTAGCATGTCCCCTCAGTATGATCAAAGTTATAGGGGCTACAAGGATTTTTAAACCCCTTGTTGAACTACCCCCCTCCTGGGCTTTGCATGAGGTGGGAGTGTCTAGGAATGTCCAGATTTTACAACCAGCCAAAAGCATTTATTCCCCCTCAGGCAGATTCCATATAAATGTAGATATTGTACTGGGATACAAAACACATATTCCTCTCCAGAATTAATTATCAATTCCTGCAATACCATGACCTGTGTGTAATACATATTTCCCAAGATATTAGTAACTCGCCTTGGCAAGGGAATAAGATCTACATGTTGGGTATCATTTTAATGGGCCTAACTTCCCATTCATAAATATAATATTGGTTTCTGTCTTACATATTCCAATACCGAAATACATTTATTTTACAGGTATAACTGACCTTAAAATGACCTCTTAAGGTACCAACCTGACCCTTAGAGCTGTAGAGAATTCCAGATACACGGTTCGGCCCCACATTGTCTGGAAAAGAAGATCTGGTTCCATGCTTCACTAATCGTAATATAAACAATAGGGACTGTTTCCAGGGTGGAATGGTATTTTTATTGGTCCTTTGCAAGAACTAATACCAATAGTTAACCCATTCTTGCCAAGTCACTACACACTTTCCTGACAGGTATGTTACGCTGCTGAGTCACAACAACAATTTGTGGCCCCCTGTAAATGACGAACCGAGGCACAGGAACAGATGCACAGGACTGAGACACAGGAATGGGGGCACTGAAACAAAGCACGGGTAAAGGGCACGAGAACGAGGCACAGGAACAAAGCAAGGAAAAAGGCACAAGAACAGGACTTTACGAACAGGACTTCACAAACTGGACAGAGGGTCAGGAAAGACTAGGAAGCCGATGAGGGAACAAATATCCAGCTTCTCTAGTCCCTGTCTTTTAAGCTTTGGCACCATGCTGATGCATGGAAGTCCGGCCACCGAAGGGCCCAAGGCAGGTAAGGAGAGATTGTGACAGTAAGTTCCATTTCTCCTTCAGGAAACTCAGCATTTAAGCAGTGGTAGAGTTGGAAGTAATGGAACAGATATGAAGGTGGAAGTTTAAAGGTGGTTAAGTTTTCAAAGGGAAGCAGTATTTTAATTAGTATAATTTGCTATATTAATAATTTGCTGTATAATTAGCAGTGTGGCCACGTTCAATTAATAGAGACTAGTTCGGGATTTTGGCATTTGTATACCTAGATATTTGAAGTCTGTGACAACAAGTATAGGGAACCGTTTTGTGGTCTCTAGGTTGATCAGGTTGTTAATGGATTATTGCTGATTTGTCCATTCTTGGGCTCTTGTAATTGCCAAAATCCCATTGGCCAAGCAATGCACTGATCGTGCAAAAACTTTGACCCAGTGAAGTGTTATATATTTATAATACATAAGGCTCTGGCATTTCAATGGGGAGGTGCAGTGGTGAGAATGTATATAATCAGTCATTCAGTGATGTCACTGAGTGACTTCCTGTATTCCACTGCCCCTCCCCATTTCTCTCTCCCTGCCTGTATTAGTAATGTAGATAAGAAGCCTTTTTTTCTAACTGACTGAATTACTGTGAGAGACGATGTTTATAGTTTGAGATAGAAACGGCAGTTAACTATTTGTATATACATTACTAATACAGGGAGGGGGGAGACAGGGAGGGGGGAGGGGGGGGGGAGATAGGGAGTGCCTGTGCTGGATTTTCTTTTTTTGACCTTATGTATTATATGGAATAATACGCTACATACAGAATATGTAGCGGAGTTCCCAGACCTCTATAAAAACACTTGGCCTAACAGCCTTGTGCTTTTATATGGTCAGGGAACTCCTTGGTGGCGTAATATCCTTATATTACACCGTAGGTGGCGTATTATCCCTTACTGTATATGTTACTAGGTGATCTGGGAAATTTTTAGGAGAATGCAGTTTGTCATATGTAAACTGCTTTATCTTGCTATGCCGGTAATTGCTATTTAAGGACCTACATCAGGAATGTTTTTGCAACCTCACTCTTTGGTTTACATATAAATGATTTACTTTGGGTTAAACATTCATTAATTTACAGTTTATACTTTTGTGCAGTTTTATATTCAAGTGGTTTATATGAGTAAGTGGAAATACTGCCTAAGTGGCTGTCCTGACAATTCCATTAAAGGAATCAACAGTCCTCAGTACCTGGCATGCAAGTGAGGCCAGTGTTTTATAGTACAGTAGCTGCTAGTCTGTGCTACAACATGCATAGCACATTGTATAAACAGCTGTTATAAACTGTTCTGTGTAGTGCTCCTGTGAATAGTGTCTAGGGATCTGAAATCAGGAATCCTTAAAAGTGAACGACTGTCAGGAACAAATCAACCTAAATTCTCCCAGGGAAAACCACAACAAACTGATAGCTTTGTTAGCTTTGCTGCTTTCTGTTAGGAGTATAATTAAAATATTAAAAAGCTTTGATTTTAATATTTCTATTTTACAACCTTTACTTTATTCAAAGTAACATATGGACTGTGCCTGAAAGAAAGGGAGAACATTGAAGTGCTAATTGCGAGGACTGGCAGTATGAAATTTTTAATGACCAGAAAAAACACCTCATATGATGAAATACAAAAAGTCCCGCAGTTACTGCACCCTCCCCAAGCTCATTAAAGGGTAACTACAACTATTTTTTACATCTAATGCATCTAAGTGAAGCAATCAGAAATCAAAGTTGGTCAGCACTGCAAGCAGCTGTCAAGAGTAGAGATGGCCGGTTCGCGGACCTGAACCCGGATCCGCCGCAGATTTCTCCCGTCCGCGAACGGCGGATTATTCCGGACTTTCCGGACTTCCGAACTGCGGATTTTTTTTTTACGAAAATTTTCCAAAATACGAGTATCTCCGTAATTAGGAGGATCTACGATACTTGCGGGATACGGAAAAACCGAAGATCCCCGTAATTACGAGGATTCACGTAATTACGAGTATTCTCGTAATTACGAGGATTCACGTAATTACGAGTCATTCGTGTAAATTTTCAAGACGGAGCAAGCCACATGATCCAAATTAGCCAATGGCAGCTATCATAGTTACAGAAAGCCTCGTTTTTTTACGGAAATCTTCGTTTTTACGGGAATCCTCGTATTTTCGAAAAATACCATTTTTTTAAAGTCACGCTAGCGGACTGTACTTTTTAGGTATTGTTGGCATTTATACGTGCTTCTAAGGCCATTACCCAGGTCCCTGAGTGGTTAAGTGTACGTTACCAAGGCTATTTAGACCACTTTTAATGCGGATTTTGCCGAACTTTCATTTTAATACGTTTTAACGGGTCCGCTCGCGGATTTTCGAATTTTCGGATTTTTTCGAAAATCCACGGATCCTCGCGCGGACCGGATTTTTCGAAGTTCGGACATCTCTAGTCAAGAGGTATTTGTTCTCAGTCCTTGATTCCAAAAAATAGCAAAATATTTAAGGCAAAACTCACTATTTGATGCTCAAGCAACAGTAAATCTTGTGGAAAGTTATTGTCTGAAAGTTCATATTCACCTAAAATTGATTTCCAGTCAAACCATCATTTGCAGGTTCTGTACCTCTGAAAGTATCAAAAGCTTCATGTTTTTTGATCACAGATCTGCATGACTGAAAAGGAGATAACATAATCAAGTATCCTTGGTAATGATACAAGTAGAGGCCCTTGACCATCTGGCAAATATTTGACATTTAATTCCCTTCCATGCTGTTGAAATACCAGTTATCTACTTAAACTTAATTCTTCTGTTCACCCACATCTATGATTCTCAGCATCATGGATTATGTATTAGTCTCTTGGTACCACATTTTCTTGAGAGGGATGGGGGCTTTTTATTGAAATAATTAAGTCTGGCTTTTGTGTTGTATATTTGCTTTCCTAATCCTAGAGATTAAATGCATCCTGTAACACTGACTTGGCTCAGACCAAAAGAGTTAGTAAGCCACATGAATTGCTTTCTGACTGTGTTTAAAATTCATTAGAAAGCAAATGTTGTAAATGCCCCTTTCTGACAGATTGCTACTACAACTGCCCATTGACATTAATGGGCACACTCCTCAAACATGAACATTCCAAGGTTTCAGGATCATGTGTTCAAATCTAATCCCAACTGTTACTTTCTGTATAAAATGCAGAGGCACTGCACACTGACTTTACACAGTGTCTCTCTGACACAACATACACAACCACACAAACACACCCAACTAAACAAACACAACTATACAAGAACACTTTCAAAATAAAAGTCCTAAAATGTATACAATAAAAGCACATTAATAATTATTTGTAAAGTGCAATGTATGGTTGATGTATTTACAATGAAGTATGACATTAGTTTTATAGCAGATATGTCCATGCTGTGGACAACAACTCCTAGTATTGCCTGCTGCCATCTGCTGTTGGTAAATACTGAGAGTTATAGTTTTCTTATTCCATTTCCATAGCAATCATACCTAAACATTTGCAGTTCAACTTTAAGTCCCATCCAATTATTTATTATTATTTTAATTATTGTTATTTTTAAATTTGACATTAATATTTCTAGTTTGAGAATTGATATCGTTAGAATAGATTTTGATCTATTAGGTAATATGGTATAAGTGGAAATTGTTTCCTCAAGTAAAAAGTAGCAAATGTGCGACCGTCCAGCTTGTTTAGTTGGTCTCTCTCCCATGGACCGTCTGCCAGTTAATCATATATGTAGAAAAGAAGGAAGATGACTCACATGCAGTTAAATCTGCAAACGTTTATTGCGCGACATGTTTCGGGCATGAGAAAGGGCACGCTGATGCCCGAAACATGTCGCAGCAATAAATGTTTGCAGATTAACTGCATGTGAGTCCTCTTCCTTCTTTTCTAATATATAAGTGGAAATTGTTTGTATATCGTAATATTTTTAAATTACACAGGGCAATAGCAAGAAACCAGGCTGCATAATGTTGGGCAGCCTAGTGGCTAGCATTGTTCTGTATAGTATGTACTATACATGCATGTTTAATGTTTTTCAATATGATGTACATTCATAGCACTTTTAGTCATCTATAGATGTAGCTCTTGGCAGTGGCCTGGTGGAGGAAATCCTGACAGACTTATTGTACTTCTCAACAAATAATTTGATGCTTGATATGACAATAAGCTGAATTTACTGACAGGATCATTTTTGCCAGCATTCATAAATCCCTGTCTGTGCATACTTACGCCAATCTTGTACAAATTTTAAACCTTGATTCAGTGTCTGCTGTGGACAGCTGCAAATGTCACATTAAAACTAAACAGTAAGATGTGCCTGTATGTACCTATCAATGTGTTTTCTATACCTATTGTCTTAGATGAATAAATTTTTTTTATAATTCAAAATATTTTGGATTTGGGGTTTTAAAGGACAACTCCACCCTCATAAGAACATCTTTTAGAAAGAACGGCATCTTTAAAATATGTTGATATATCATAGTTTGTCCTATGAATTCATTACTGTATGCCTGCTATCCTTCTGGAGGCCTCATGGAAACAGAGCAATTTAGAAACCTGTACTGAGCCTGTACTGAGCCTGGGCATGCTCAGAAGAGACAGATAGGGGATTAACATTCAGTCATTGGCTGTGATGTCAACTGTCAAATCCATAACTGACAGTTGCTAAATGGAAGAACCAGGAAGCAGAAACAGGGGAAACAGGACATTGTGCAGGATTTCAGGTTAGACTTATATATTTCAGATTTCAAACTATTACCGTTTAGGGTTTTGGGTGGTGATTTACCTGTATGTAAGTTTTCATTTTAGGGCTGGACTTGCACTTTAAGAGACTCAATTGTTTCATGTAGATACATGCAGGGAGATTCAATATGGCCAAAATCCATGTAAAACCCACATTAACCCAAAGTTAATATTGGGTTAATGTGTGTTTTAAATGGATTTTAGGGAACAGTGCCATGTCCTAATGTTTTTGGAAAAAGTGATGTGCTACCAATACAAGACCACTGTAGTGCAAAACTTAACGTTGATCTGTATGGGATTTTAATCCGGCATATCTTACCTTCACGCGATCCAACAATTCAATACCAGACCTAATCTAGTGTAGCACTAGACTTTTTTTTTGACTTATGGATTCCTCCTGCGCCAGCGGTAACCTAACAGTTGGGTATTTCTAAAGAAGGAAAAAAAAATTATTACAGAAACAACAAGTTAGGTTAGTTAAATCAAATAATCTCTCTAGTTAATAAACTGTTTTCAAGAAATATCAGCCAGGTATATTGTACATTCAACAGTTATAACCGAAATCAATGTAAATAACAAGTGTATAAAATAACAGCTGTAACTACTATATTCACAGTGTTATATATATTCCCCTTCCTAAGGTCCTTTTACCCCTCATCCTTCCTCTCTGGCCAGGACGTCACTTATAAAGATGGCCGGCGTTGGGGCCCTTTAGTTGTTTAGTTTGGAGTGCTCAACTCCCCAAATGGGAGTATTTGTGATCCTTAAAAGGAATATGTAAATAATCCTCCTTAATTAGTGTCTGATTAAGAGAATTCCATGCTCCTTAGGTAGGCCATGTCTCCCTTCTGGGAAATGTAATCCACAATGTGTAGTAAGTCACTCGCCACTCTTCCTCCTCAAGTCCCTGCCCCACAGTCTCTCCAATCTTCACCAATATCTAGCCTCTCTCTTTAGCTGGATTGATCCAAGTTTGGTCTCCTCATGCAAGTTTTTTTCTCTCCCTCAGAAGTATCACCAGCCAGTCAAGTCTCTTCACATCCCTCTCTCTCCAATCTCTGCCCCCTCCCATCCTCCCCTTAGTCTCTCAGGGCAGAGGGGGTGTGGCTGTCCACAGTGTAGAATTACCGTAGCTCTGCCAAACTACTTATTGATAAATCAACAAGGTAAGAGTCCCCCAAAAATACTATCTGGGCTACACTAGTTTACGTCACGTATTGTATTGCATGATCGTGCAAAGGTAAGTAACACGACTGGACCATATTGAATCTCACCGATAGTGACATATTTAAAATCCCACCAATTGGAAAGGCATTTTATGACCACAGTGCAATAGTAGGGTGCCATTGTAAATAAAAGATCAGTATCGGTTGTTTACTATGTCATTAAAGGTGCGGTATTACAAATTGCCCCTTTATAAATACAGTCCATAGCTTCTTGCATTGTGCTGGAAAATGGATTGAATATTTATAAGCGTGATTTGTTTTTTAAAAAAATGTTTAAGCTTAATACAGGTTAAAAAGGATGGGGAGTTAAAAATGACTGGAGGGCTGGACTTTATTCAAGTATATCTCTGGTAAGAAGTCACTAAGAAAAGCAAATGATATATTGTTTTGATCAGACTAGAAACACTAATTGAACCCTTCTTGGAATATACATTTTTATTAGCAAATGTGTGCTTGTTGGTGTACATTGGGAATTATTTGTGTGTATGTTTGGCTATGTGTGGATACAGTGGATATAAAAAGTTTACACACCCCTGCAAAATGTTGAGTTTTGTTAAAAAAAGAAAACACAACCAAATCTGAACTTCCACCTTTATTGCAAAATTGCCATCTATACAAATAAGTTAAAAACAAATCAGAATCAGTTTACTGGATAAAGAAATGATTGGTTCGTTCAGGCCTTTTCAGATTATCACAGGAAAGTCAAGAGGTAAGTCGACTGATGTATGAGCAGCATAAATGCTTCTGTCTTGGTAACCTACCCCACAACCCAGACACATGAATACAACTCATTGTTGTTGCATCAAGGGAACAAACTTGCCTAGAAATCCTGCATTTTTGTTTATGTTGCTGTAGGCCTCATTGTGGCCTCCCTGACCAATTTCGTCAATCATGGAGGGACTGTCCTGATTGACACCTTTCACCTCAATTAACTGGGCTTGAATCATTTTAAGTAAATTTTATATTTTGTACTTTTATATATATTACTAGCAAAATACCCACGCTTCGCAGCGGAGATGTATTGAAATAACGTTTTTAGTAAGAAAGCAATAATGTATCAAGATTGCTGTAATCACTCGGCACTTGATATATTAAAGAAAGACAATTCAATAAGCTTTACGATAATGCAACACTCATTAACTTTAGTTTAATATTATATTTTTTATTCAACTATGAAATTTTGGTGAAAACAACCCCCACCACCCCTCCCAGTCCGCCCCTAATACCCCCCACTATTCCTCTCTGTCCACCCTCCAAACCCTTCCCCTTACACCTCAGCCAGTCCCTGCACACACCCTAAATTTTTGGTAAAAATCGGTCCAGCCGGTAGTGTGCAGGAGTTCAAAATTCTATTCCCCCCCCATTCACCCCCACCCTAAAAAAATATTTTGTTAAGCTTTTACTGGTAAAGGAGTATATGCATACCAAATTTGGTTGAAATCGGACCAACCAGTCTGTGCAATGTCAGATACTCAACGTTACAGGTGGAATTTCGAAACGAACCCTTCTTAACTTTTGTAAGTAAGGTGCAATGAATGAGCCTGCCAAATTTAAGCCGTCTGCTTCCATGGCAAGTTGGAGAATTAGTGATGATGAGTTAGTGATGAGTGAGTGAGTGAGTGAGGGCTTTGCCTTTTCGAAAGAAAACCTGCTTAACTTTTGTAAGTAAGGTGCAATGAATGAGCCTGCCAAGTTTAAGCCGTCTGCCTCCACGGCAAGTTGGAGAATTAGTGATGAGTAAGGCAAGTTGGAGAATTAGTGATGAGTGAGTGAGTGAGTGAGTGAGTGAGGGCTTTGCCTTTTCGAAACGAAACCTGCTTAACTTTTGTAAATAAGGTGCAATGAATGAGCCTGCCAAATTTAAGCCATCTGCCTCCACGGCAAGTTGGAGAATTAGTGATGAGTGAGGCAAGTTGGAGAATTAGTAGTGAGTGAGTGAGTGAGTGAGTGAGGGCTTTGCCTTTTCGAAACAAAACCTGCTTAACTTTTGTAAGTAAGGTGCAATGAATGAGCCTGCCAAATTTAAGCCGTCTGCCTCCACGGCAAGTTGGAGAATTAGTGATGAGTAAGGCAAGTTGGAGAATTAGTGATGAGTGAGTGAGTGAGTGAGTGAGGGCTTTGCCTTTTCGAAACGAAACCTGCTTAACTTTTGTAAGTAAGGTGCAATGAATGAGCCTGCCAAAATTTTAGCCGTCTGCCTCCACGGCAAGTTGGAGAATTAGTGATGAGTGAGGCAAGTTGGAGAATTAGTAGTGAGTGAGTGAGTGAGTGAGTGAGGGCATTGCCTTTTCGAAACAAAACCTGCTTAACTTTTGTAAGTAAGGTGCAATGAATGAGCCTGCCAAATTTAAGCCGTCTGCCTCCACGGCAAGTTGGAGAATTAGTGATGAGTGAGTGAGTGAGTGAGTGAGGGCTTTGCCTTTTATTAGTATAGATTATTATATTTTGTATCACTCACGACTTGAGAGGCTTTTACAACTTCATTAAGAGTTGTGAGTGTTTTCATTTGGTTTTCCAAGCTTGATTTTGTTATCATAATGAATCATAAAAATGGGCAACTGCTAAAAATATATTATTAATAATAAAAATGAAATATAAATAAAATTCTCCTTAATTTATGCTATCCTTTTGAGTTGACCGTCTTTCAAAGGTGCTTTGGGGTTTCAGTGATATATCTTCTTGATGGAGCTTTCCTAATATCCACTATTATGGCACCTTTTATAATTAAAAAGATTTAAAATTTCATAAATAGAATTGCTCTGACTCTGCTAAGGCACGCGTGCGATCGTGGGGCCCGTGATTGCACATGTGTACAAGCCTTTAGACTCATTTATACATACAAATGCGTGGACCAGGCCTGATACCAGATCGCAAAAAAATGGTTGTTCCAGGTCCAGACGTTTGTGTGTGTGTGCGTTCATTCAGGCGTCGTTCAACAATCTGCCCTCTGGATCGAGGAACAACGCCCAAGCAAATTAACATGTGTAAAAATTCTAAAAGGTAAAAGTAAATATTTTTCCAAATGATAATGCAACAAGCAAGGGGTGGCACTGCTGAATTTAGAGGGTGATATACTCAAAATTAGACATTTGTCAAGGGTGCAGATTTATTGTCTCCAATATCTGGTCAGTTTCTGCTATTGGCATATTACATCGCTTATGAAGATTGGATATTTTAAGGGTATAGTCCACACATTGTATATGATAGGTTTAACATAGAATGAACAGATATTCTGACAAATAAGGCTTTACCACTGATTAAACCAAGGGGTGACATGGTATAAAAAGGTTCCTCACTGACAGTTTGATATAAGCAAAAAAGTGTAAAAGCCCAAAACATGTAATAAACTCCCAGGTTTGCAGTGGCAGTTCTTGAGGTCCACCTCCATTTTTATAGATTTTCAGATAAAAATACGATTGTCAATTTTACCAGTTTGTTGTTTGATTGAAATTCTGCTGCAAACAGCTAGAGGAAATTAAAGTATAATTTAAGAATATTTGACTGTTAATTTTATGATCTGGGTAAAATATGGGAACATTAGATAAAATGTTACATTCTTGTTCACACTAGAACGCAAGCACCAATTAGTGTTCAGACTTCAGTTTGTGATGCAGAAAGTGCACTGAAAAGTTTCTACTCCGTTCTATGCCTTACATTACATTAGAATTTCACCTTTTAAAGGACAACTCCACCCTCATAATGACATCTTTTAGAAAGAATGGCCTCTTTAAAATATAATTTTACTTTGTCCTATGAATTCATTACTGTATGCCTGTTACGCTCCTGGATGCCTCATGGAAACTGAGCAATTTAAAAACCTGTACTGAGCCTTTACTGAGCCTGGGCATGCTCATAAGAGGCGGATAGGGGATTAACATTCAGTCATTGGGTGTGATGTCAACTGTCAAATCCATAACTGACAGTTGCTAACTGGAAGAACCAGGAAGCAGAAACAGTGGCAATAGGACATAGTGCAGGATTTCATGTTAGTACTAAGAAAGGTACGTGGCAGCAAAAAATCCAGCAGGTACTTCTGAGTCCCCTATCTCAGAAACCAAAGTAAAACCCCAATGGGGCAAGACCTCAGAAACAGAAAAAAGAAAGGTAGTACTCTGCTTGTGATATCTCCCAAAAAAGAAAGGATCAAATATAATAGCTAAATTGCTAAATAATGTAACAGTATTTAATATCTAAGTCAGTGTTTCTCAACCTTTTTATCTGTGGGGACCCCTTGAAACAATTTTCATGTCTCGGGGACCTCTACATAAAATTATGATTATATACATTATACAGTATCATTAATTTTCTTTGTCAGTCATCAGATCATCAAAAAACCTAATCTATACAAATATAAATGATAGATCTATAAATACATCTCTATTGAATAAAATTCACTCTAATTCACTCCAGGGTGGGAACCCTTACATTAAAACATTACTTATTTTCATTTATCTCTCAGACATCAATACACCAAACACAGACTTTATACAGAACATTGATAAATATGTAGAAAAATATATCTGCATTCATCAAAATTGTGGATCTATACAATTTCTGTCAATGTTATGAGGACCCCCATGCAACCTCTCAGGGACCCCCAGGGGTCCCCGGACCCCTGGTTGAGAAACACTGATCTAAGTGGTATATAAAAATACAATGAATCAATATATGGCTGGCCAGCCACAGTAATCTACAATGTAACAACCCATACACAAAATATATATATATAGACAAATAACTCTGTGGATAACCCACAGTTAAATGCTAAAAATATAAATAAAAGTACATAGACATAAAAACCATAAATATAAAAGCTCTAAAAGCTATATTGAGCCAATATCTATGTTCAATCAATGATCACTCCTTGCGGTGGATGCGGAACAATCGAAATTGAAGTAAACAGATCACTAAAGTCCCGAAGGTGTGCGCACACCAAAATGTAAATAACCGGGAATGTAAAAGCTGGAGGTAAGTATAAAAAGACTTATACTACACCATGACCCCTGTAGTGGTTGGATGGTAGGCGGCCTCGTCTAGATGGTTCCCCGGACTTAATTATATATCAGGTCCGTGGCTTGAAAAGCAACTTGGGATCCCCATGCATCAACTGACAGATAGGTCTGTATTCCGGTGTCCTCCCCAGCGATATGTATCGCAATTGTCTGGGTTAGTTCAGGGCGCTCCCAAATTAGTTCAGTCACTCGGGCACACACGTCTCAATTATTTCCAGCTTTCACCAGCAAATGGCTTTTAATTAATAGTTACACAACCTTATTTTTTTACAGGAAAGCTTTTAAAGGTATATTACACTATTTGGTAGCTTAAAAAAAGTTAAAACTGTAGGATAGTACTAGAATTTCAGTATATTATGACCTGCCGCACTGTACTGCAACATAATGTGTTGTAAGTAGCAGCACCATCCACTGCATTTTATTTCAGGAATTTGATGTTTATTTCATGGGAGATAGTGTTTATATAAATTATATGTAAAGGTATATGGTCTTATTAGCATTGGGAACCTTAAGGGCAAACCATTGTACAATAAATAATATTCAAATACATAATTGGATGTATGCATTCGATAAGTAAGCTATATTAACAGGATATATTTGTGTGTAGCAAAGAAACATAGGAAGAAGGGGAGAACTAGTACTAACATTCAGCAACTGCATGTCGACTGTAAGGTTTACATGATTGTGATGCTATTGAATGTCTTTACATTCTATGAAGCTCTTTGAAAGTACTGTAATATGTACAAACAGAATTTTGCAGAATATTGGGCTCTGTGGGTTTTTCTAATAAAAATCACATCTATGATCTATTGCATTAGATGTTTTGGTATGTCATGCTTTCTTAAATAAAGGGCCTGCAGAGATAAGAGCGAAGCTTTCCCCCAGTGTGATTACAGTGTGATACAATTAACCCTGTGACCTGTTTCACTAGAACAGTCACACTTTTCAGATTATTTTTTTTAAAAAAGCTTAAAGCTGGGTACACACTTGCCAGATTTTTAAATGATGACAGATCCTGTCTGCCATTTTTTAAAGATCTAGATACACACAGTCCTGAGCATTCTCCCTATGCACAGCATATGGAGGACATTCGGGACTGTGTGTTTCCCTCGACTGTGGGCAACTCCCTCTATAGGGAGTCTACCATGGCCGAGGGAAATTTACTACCTTTCCCAAATGATGGCGGCCGCTCACTCGTTCGGGAAAGCTGCCACATACAGTGCCGATAAAGCCCCGATACCATCGCATCCGACGGTATCGGGGCTTTATCGGTACTGTGTGTACCTAGCTTTACCCAACAAAATGCTGGTGAAGGTTCTCATTCATCAGATCCTAGTATATTTGTGAAATTCAGTTAGATCAACTAGACTTAAAGTTTAGTTCTTGAAGAAGTTTTACTAGTCATCCGACTGTTTTTTTCAATTCAGAATGACTTGTTGCCAATAATTATGCTGTAAAGTGTCCTAATCAGAATATAACAACAAAGCGTCAGACACCTCCTGAATGCAAACACATGGATGTGCTATCGCATCTCCACTTCTACCCATTGTGGCAAACCTTTACATGGAGGAAGGGGAAACAATACCTTCAATGGCATTGCACCTAGCCACTAGTTCAGATAGATGACACCTGGGTTGAAATCCACCAGAAGGAAGTACAAGCCTTCACAGAACACATCAACGTTGTGGACAAAAATATCATATTTACATGTAAAGAGGTTCAAAACAACACTGGATTTCTTGGACTGCTTGGTAGAAGTCAGGGAGAATGGTAACTAGTTTACAGAAACCAACCCAAAACAGTAAAACAGTTTACGATGTTTGACTCCCAACACCCTTTAGATCACAAGCTGATTGTTATCAGAGCCCTATCCAACAGAGAACACCCCCACTAGCACAGAGGCTAAGGCTAAAGGTGGCCATACACATATAATGGTAAATACCGTAAGGGAACGTAGTCATCACTCCAATCAATTGGGAATGACGGAAAATTTCCACTAGTCTGTATCGGCTCCCTTTAATGGTTGCTGACAGATACTAATGTGATCTTTCAGCTCACATGCTGTGCAATCACATGTGTATGGCCACCTTAAGCAAATTAAACACCTCAGGGGAGCCTTTAAACGTGTGGATATACAGACTGGGCTCTTGTTAAAACTGGAAAAAAGAAAAGAGCACCAATAAAACAAAAAAGGCTCCCTTTTATATGGCTTTGGTAACACCTTCCACACAGATATTCCTTTTTCTGGTTATTTGACTATGAGCTAAATGCTGTATATACATCAGAGAGCACCACAGCTTCATTGTAATCAGCTTGAAAAAGGAACTAGAATGTTATATCACAGCTTCATTGTAATCAGCTTGAAAAAGGAACTAGAATGTTATATCAACTGGACTTGAAACGTAGTTCTTGAAGACGTTTCGCTAGTCATCCGACTGGCTTTCTCAATCAGAATGACTTGTACAAGAATCTGTGGCAATTATGTACCCTGGAAAATCCCAATTAGCATATCACAGCCAGGTGTTAAGGGTTGTGATTAGATAGTGGCTAAAGAGGTGTTATAGGAACGCCCAGAGTAGTGGTTAAGTGTTAAAACAGCATTGTACATGGCAGACAGTTGGTGTCGAACCCCCCCACCTCTATTAGGCTTGGTTTCTTTATTTTCACATAAATGGCCTCCTTAACACCTCTCTTGAACCAGTCCGTTCCTTCGCCAGTATGTTAACATTACAATCTTCAAAGGTATGTCCTTTATCCTTAAGATGCAGATAACGGCTGAGTCCTGACCCGAGGAATTGGCTCTTCTGTGCTGGGCCATACGTTGATGCAGTTGCTGTTGGTCTCCCCCACTACAAATCAGAGCATTCTTCACTGCACTGCACTGCATATATGATGTCGCTTTTCTTGTGTTTTGGTATTGGGTCTTTCGGATGTACCAATTGCTGCCTCATGTGTTGTTCGGTAAAGCAGACAGGGATACGATGTTTTTTTGAAAATTCTTCTTAATTTCTCGGACCCCTGCTACATATGGGATGACCATGTTTCCTCCTGTCTTGCTTTTCCCCTTCACTGTTGGTATTCGTGTTCATTTCTTTCCTTCTACTTCTTTTGACAAAGGCCCAGTCTGGTATCCACAAGTTTTAAGGGCTCCTCTGAGATGTTTCATTTCTTTAGCCTTCCCTCTGTGCTAGTGGGGATGTTTGGCTCTGTGTTGCAGGGTTCTGATGACCCCCAGCTTGTGATCTAAAGGGTGGTGGGAGTCAAACATCAAATACTGATCTGTGTGTGTTGGTTTTCTGTAAACCTCTACTTCCAGTTTACCATCCTTAACTTCTACCAAGCAGTCCAAGAAAGCCCGTTTGTTGTTTTGTACCTCTCCTTGTGAATTTAATGTTTTGTCCAACGCATTAATGTGTTCTGTGAAAGCTTGTAATTCCTTCGGTGGATTTTAACCCAGGTGTCATCAACATATCTGAACCAGTGGCGGTGGGTGCTATGCCCTTAAAGGTATTAAGCGCCTGTGTTTCTACCTCCTCCATGTAAAGGTTGGCCAAATAGGTGAAACTGGAGATCCCATAGCACATCCATGTTTGCTTATAGAACTTATCCCTGTATTTGAAATAGGTGGTATCTCGGCACAAGTCCAACAAGGAACACACCTGTTCTGGGTTGAGATCAGTTCTGCTGGGAAGCGTGCTGTCTTGGCCCAGCCGTTTTCTCACCATGTCAACAGCCTCCTTGGTGGGTATCACAGTGAAGAGAGATGTCACATCATAGGACACCATAGTTTCTTCTACACCGAGTACTATATCTTCAATCTTGTGGTGAAATCCTGAGAGTTCTGGATGTGATGCTTAGAACTTCCCACAAAGGTCCTAAGATGTTAGCTAGATATTTTGCCACTTGTATGTTACCGAGTTGATGCTGCTGACTATAGGTCTTAGTTGGGCCCCTTCCTTATGTATCTTTGGGAGTCACATATGCATGGATGTGCCTCACCAGGTAGAGGCGATGATACATTGCTCGGTCAATGGCTTTATCCTTTTGAAGGGTTGTAGTAAGTCTATGACTCTTTCTTGTAACGGCTGGTGGGATCCCTTGTTAAAGCCTCATATGTGTTGTTATCGGCCAAGAGCATGGTCACCTTATCATGGTAGTCTGAGGTGTTGAGTACCACTGTGCACTTCCCTTGTCTGCCGGTAGAATGGTGATACTGGAATCTTTCTTGGGGGATGTTAAGGCTCTCTTTCGTGTGTAGTCAGGTTAGATGAAGGAGTTTTAGCACTGGCTAAGGCTGAGATACCTTAAGGCGAAGTTGTTCTGCCTCACTCTGTGATACCTTATTACTGTGGATAGAGGCTTCTGTGGCTGCTATAAATCCCACCAAGGGATGGCTTTAGGGGTGATGGCAAAATTCAAGCCCTTACCAAGGACTTCCATTTCTGGCTGGGTCAGGGTCCTGTTAGACAAGTTTCTCCTGATGCCCTTTAACCGTGGAATCCAGACGTATACTGCATGGTACTAGTTTGTTGTCTGCATCGGAGGTTAAATCGCAGGTGGTTTTTGTAGTCTGCCAATTTCCTGCTGTCTTTTCATATTGCCGTACAAGTTTGAGGGTTTTCTCCCCAAAAATATAGAAATATGCTTGTGAAGGTTCTCATTCATCCAGGTCATGGTATATCTGTTGTATCAATTAGATCAACTGGACTTGAAATGTAGTTCTTGAAGACGTTTCGCTAGTCATCTCGACTGGCTTTCTCAATTCAGAATGACTTGTACAAGATCGTGGCAATATGTACCCGGAAAATCCCAATTAGCATATCACAGCCAGGTGTTAAGGGTGTGATTAGATAGTGGCTAAGAGGTGTTATAGGAACGCCCAGAGTAAGGTGTTAAACGGTTAAAGGAACGTGACTGGTTCAAGAGAGGTGTTAAGGAGGCCATTTATGTGAAAATAAAGAAACCAAGCCTAAATAGAGGTGGGGGGGTTCGACACCAACTGTTGCATGTACAATGCTGTTTAACACCTTACTCTGGGTGTTCCTAAACACCTCTTAGCCACTATCCAATCACACCCTTAACACCTGGCTGTGATATGCTAATTGGGATTTTCCAGGGTACATAATTGCCACAGATTCTTGTACAAGTCATTCTGAATTGAGAAAGCCAGTCGGATGACTAGCGAAACGTCTTCAAGAACTATATTTCAAGTCCAGTTGATCTAATTGAATACAACAGATATACCATGACCTGGATGAATGAGAACCTTCACAAGAACTAGAATGTTCTGAAAGCTTGCTATGATTATCTTAGTTAGCCAGCAAAGGTATCACTTTTGTTATTCTTTACTTCAAAAGGGTTACCCTGTAAACATTGTGACTGGCTAACACAGTGCACCACCTTTTCCTGTGTCTGAAGAACTAGAGCGGCTGATGATAAGGTAAGTATTGCTGGAAACTTGGAGTGGCTGATGATGTGGTAATTATGGCTGGAGACCTGGAGAAGCAGATGATAAGGTAAGTGTTGCTGAAGAACTGGAGCAGCTGATGATAAGATTAGTACAGTATTGCAGGAAACCTGGAGCAGCTGATAATGAGGTAAGTATTACTGCAGAACTATATACAGGGCACAAACAGGGAAGGCAAATGGAAGCAGGTACAGGGAAAAAATACAAAGGATTACAGGGAGCCTAACGAAGGGAAAAAAGTCAGCACTTACCTGCATAAGGTAAGCCACACTTGGGGCAGCACCAATCCACCCAAGCCCCATCCCCAATGCCCTAGAGCTTTGAGACTATCTCTGGACTAAGTGGCTGCAGGTCCAGCCCCTTCTGCTGCAGAAGAAGCAGCAGAAGGCAGACGATGGAACAAAGGCTGGTAAGTACAGTTAGGATCGGATCTTTTTTTTTGGGGGGGGGTAGACATGCCCTTTAACACTGGGCTGACTGGTGAATTGGAGGGCTGACTAACACTGTATGGTTGACTAGAAGACTGACTGGCCATGATCCAAGCCAACCCTGATCAAACATAAAACTTTCTGGGCCCTGTTAACTTTACTTTGCCTAATTACCTAACAGTAATAATGTAAATTAAGCCCCTCCAGCTGCCAGCATTGTAATTGTGTATGTGCCTGCATCCTCCAGGGCTTTTTTTTTTTTACAGCCCATGAAAGCTCCTCCAAATATACAAGCACACATCTAATCACCCACCTTATAACTAACACACACATCTAATCACCCACCTTATAATTAACAAACACACACATCTAATCAAACACCTTATAGCTAACATACAGAGAGTCTTTCATACATGGCAAACCTGCTGTGTTGTGTTCCTTGTCTCCCTCCCAGCTCTGCCTCCACTAGGACTAGGCCTGCAGATTCAGAATCAATGGGCTGGACAGACACTGCAAGTCTATCCCAAAGACCAGTCATTTCAAACTGAAAGCAAAAGTATATGGAGGGGTAAGCCCAGGAATCTTAACATCAGGGATGTCACCTGCTCACCCTACATATGCAACAATATATCAATTTAACCTGAAGAGGAAGAGGCAGTTTTAGCTCAGTGATTTGCAACTGTTTCTGTTCATTTGACACATTCTGATCAGAACTCAGCAGTTTTGAAAAGACAGCTGAACATTTTCATGGACATTATGAAAGAGGTCCACAAAAAAAACGCAGAAAGGCCACATACGGACGCCAGGCTTCTAACCACTTTTATATTCTCAGGGTAGAATTTCATACTTACTTACTATCTTAAATCTTCCATATGGAACTTTAAAAATACCTGTTGTATTCAGTTAAATCAACTGAACATGAAATTTAGTTCTTGAAGACATTTCACTAGTCATCCGACTGACTTTCTCAATGAATGGCCTCCTTGACATCTCTTTTGGACCAATCCTGTTTCCTTGCCAAGGTGTTGACATTAAAATCTTCAAACATATGTTCTTTTTCCTTAAAGTGCAGGTACATGACTGAATTCTGACCTGGCCTCCATATAAGTGTCCTTTATTGAAAAGAGCTATCATGCACAGTAACAATGTAATTGATGTTGAATAAAAAAAAGACTAACGTCCATCAAGTTCAACCTTTTCACCTTCCTTTTTAACCCTAACAGTTGATCTAGAGGAAGAAGGCAAAAGTCGGAAAAGTATCCCTGGATCAACCCCAGAACAGCTGTATATATATTAATACCAGTAATTCTCAATATTTTTTAGTTTTAGGGTTCTTGTTGCCAAACTTGCCTAGTTTGATGTCTCTAGCTGCTCTGGATCTTAACACATAGGCTTGTAAATTTAAACTTTCCAGACTACCATGTCTCTGTTTCTCTGTGACAAAACTGACAGACGTGTTATAAGCTATTTCATAAGCCCCACTCCCAAAAATTTAGCTTTTCTGAAGCTAGTTAACAGACCTGCAACCATTCTCTTTCCATTCTTCTATACCTATGGACAACTAAGGGAGAGAAACAAATATATATTTTCAGGCTTATGGCTGGCTGGGCTTATGATGCAGCTAAAGGTTTTCTGTCCCAGCAGTGTGGGCATGCTCCAACCTTAAAATTGGAGGGTGACCCAAAGTGCTGGTGATGTCACAGATCTCAGTGCTAGCAGGAAACAACACCCTTTAAACTGTTGTAACTTTTGATAGACTGCAGCTAAAAGCAGTGTAATTTAAAAGTAATTTAAAAGAGTAATTTTAAAAGGAGAGTGCAATTTTTAATAAAGCCTTCTTTTATAGAGACCACATGATTGAGAACGCACGACTAGCATGCATTTTGTCAGTGTGAAGGAGAACACCATCACTGACTAAGCTAGTGACCCACTCTCCTATTGGCCTATTTGCAGAGGAGGGAGGGAGAATGGGATCGAAGAAGCACAATAAGTGGGCACAGTGATGACTATGGTTTTCAGAGACCACACATTTTGTGCTCTCTTTAGGTCATTATGATCACACACTGTAAAGTTACAAATTACAGTAGCAGATTGCCACTCTGACTGTGTGCCTCTATTGCATAAAGTCACAAAGGAGTTAAAGCGTCACCTGTGTTTAGACTTTAATTATTGCATGTAATTGTTTTATGAAGTATGAATTAAAGGCCACCTGGTTCAATAAAAATAATGTTGCCTGACTGGATGTCATTTGGATAGGAAACAGAAAGATATGCATATATAAAATAAAATAAAAGATAGGAGGAGCACACTACACAAGTATATCAATATTTAGTTTGCAAAAAACATAGTAACATAGTAACATAGTAATTAAGGTTGAATAAAGACATACGTCCATCAAGTCCAACCTATTCACCCTCTTTATATATATATATATATATATATATTTTTTTTTTTTAACCCTACCTAACAGTTGATCCAGAGGAAGGCAAAAAACCCCAGCTAAAAAGGGGAAAAAATTCCTTCCTGACTCCAAACGGCACTCGGAATGTATCCCTGGATCAACCAGATCTATATGCATTAATACCAGTAATTCTCAATATTTTTTAGTTTTAGAAACTTATCCAGGCCTTTTTTAAAGCTATTCAATGAACTTGCCATTACCACATCTGCCGGAAGACAGTTCCACATTTCACCGTTCTCACTGTAAAAACCCTTCCTAACCTGAAGATGAAACTTCTTTTCTTCCAACCTTAAGGATGTCCACGTGTCCTCTGATATGACCTATTAGTGAACAATGCACCAGAGAGTTCATTGTATGGCCCATTAATATATTTGTATAAGGTAATCATGTCCCCACACAAACGTCGCTTCTCCAATGTAAACAGCCCTAACTTGTCTAATCTGCCTGCATATTCGAGCCCCTCCATTCCCCTTATTAATTTAGTTGCCCTTCTCTGAACTGCCTCAGTTTCCAAGATGTCCCTTTTGTATATGGGATTCCAAAACTGCACTGCATATTCCAAATGAGGCCTTACCAGTGCCTTGTAAAGAGGGAGAATAATATTTTTCTCTCTTGAATCTATTCCCCCTTTTATACAAGACAATATCTTACTAGCTCTAGCCGTTGCTACCTGGCATTGTTTGCTATGGCTAAGTCTGTTATCTACCAGAACCCCCAAATCTTTTTCCATTACAGATGAACTTACCACAGAGTTATTTATGGTGTAGGTGGCACAGGGATTATTAAATCCCAAATGCATCACCTTACATTTATCAACATTGAATCTCATCTGCCATTCTGCTGCCCATTGTGATAATCTATCTAGGTCTGCTTGCAGCACTTGCACATCATTGGAAGTTTCCAAAGCTCTGCATAGTTTAGTGTCATCAGCAAATACTGAGACCTTGCTCTCAATGCCCTCTTCTAAGTCATTTATAAACAGATTAAACAGAAGCGGCCCCAGTACAGAACCCTGAGGCACTCCGCTTAGAACTTTAGCCCACATAGATGTAGCTCCATTAACCACCACTCTCTGTTTGCGGTCCAATAACCAGTTCTCTATCCATGAACAAATGTTTTCTTCAAGGCCAACAGTCCTCAGTTTATACATTAGTCGCTTATGTGGCACAGTATCAAAAGCTTTTGCAAAATCCAAATATACCACATCCACTGCTGTGCCTGAATCTAGCTTCTTACTCACTTCTTTATAAAAACCAATTAAATTTGTCTGGCATGATCTATTTCTCATAAATCCATGTTGACTACTACTAATAAGATGATCCCTGGAAACAAAGTCAAGGATATGATCCCTTAACAAGGTTTCCATCCCCTTCCCTACCACTGATGTTAGGCTTACAGGTCTATAGTTTCCAGGCTGTGAACGACTACTTTTTTTGAATATTGGTATTACATTGGCCTTTTTCCAATCCAGCGACACATCCCCAGACAAAAGCGAATCTGAAAAGATGAGAAACAGTGGTCTAGATAGAACTGAAATAAGCTCCTTTAAAATCTGAGGATGCAATCCATCTGGTCCTGGCGCTTTATTGATATTAACCTTGTCTAATTGTTTCCGTACCATATCCTCTGTTATCCAATGTGAAAACTCTTCATTTCTTCCCTGCATAGAAAGAAAACGTAGTCTATGTTTTTTCAAAATAAATATTGATACACTTATGCTCCTCCTATTTTCTTTTTTGCTGGATTTTACTACCCAGGGGTAGGGGGCTCTGGAGGATTGCACCTATGGATTGTTGGCAATTGCAAGCTCTAGTGTGCTATAGTGATTTCATATTTGTTTGGCATGGATAAAATATCATAGAATAAATTGACCATGAAATTACAATCCACTGGTTACACATAATTACTAAATATGCTAAAATTCTATATGCAGTTGCCTGAAATAGAGAAAATGTGCCTGATTTTCACTATGGGCCTTTTATATGCTGGAAAACAAACCTGTAATGGATACTGCCAATGGCATAGCTAGATATCATTGGGCACCCAGCAAAACTATAATGAGACTCATCCTTCTCCATCATCTACAGCAGTTACCTGGGGAGGCTATATCTGCAGGAGAAAGAGTAAAGGGACCCATCCATGCACCAATCCCCATAGTAAATTATTGGGAAATTCCAGTATCCTGTAAATGTTGGACTGTAAACTGCCCTTCATACGAAAATTTTATGATTATTGTACAAATCTCTTGGGATATTAATTTTTTTTTTTATCAGAACAATAAAGATCATATGATGCTGCAACCATGAGATTGGTGCGTGTGTGAGCCTCTTGAAAAGTTACCCCAGCCCCCCATGGTTATAGGTGTGGCTCTTCTGGTAGTTACAGTATGTCTCTGGCTACTGCCAAACTTCCTATCTGCCAAAATTCTGTTGTTTATATGCAAATGAGATGTTAAATGGACCAAAAAAGCATTTCATTGTGTAATAGTTTTCCTGTTTCACTAATAAATAAACAGAAAGTTAAAGGGCAGGCTGGTAGAAAAAATGATCAGAAAACAAAAACATTTGTTTACATGAAATTTCTTGCAGTGAAAGAACAGAAAGGGTCTTTATTTTCTCCCAAAGCATTCTACCTATATGGTGTGATGTGCCTGTGATATTTCAGGCTGTTTACAAAATCCCTGGGGTCTGTTCCACACCTCTGTCATGGAATGTGGCATGTTTATATTTGGTGTAATTTACCTAGAGAGATAGTCAATGGGGAGTTGTCCTGTGAGATTCTTTGTATTGCTCTGTGCTAAGGAGTGAGAAAGTGACTGGACTTCATGTTGTATTTTGTGAATCATTTGGAAAGGTTACATTCATATAACTAGGAAACACTGGGCTCCCCAGCAAAACTATAATGGGGCACCTATCCCTGCTTCATCCAGATTTTCTAGAACTATAAACATAAGTCAGATGCACTCACATAAATCTAAAGCATAGTAGTTGCACTCTCCCCATAGAATATAATGCACATACAAAAAAAAGGGAAAGAGGAGATACGGTGCAAATCTTATATATTTATTCATCAAACAAACAAAAAGAGCCCCTAATTGGGGTACTCCAACGCCTGCATCCCCCCTACAGATGTAATAACCAAAACATTTACTGCCCCTCAGACCAATGATAACATATTAGTGACTATTTGATGAATAAATATATATGATTTGCACCGTATCTCCTCTTTCCCTTTTTTTTGTATGTGCATCATCCAGATTTTCTGGGAGGAGGCTTTATCTGGGGCCGGGGCAGAGCAGGATTATCCATTAAGACAACCTAGGCAGCTGCCTATAGGGCCCAGTGCTATACAATACAAGAAAAAGGGGGCCCAATGTGATCTTAATCCATCTCTGTGGGGCTCCCTCTCAGTGGCTTAGGTAGGAATCACTGTGCCCCCCATCAAAACTATAATGGGGCACCTATCCCTGCTTCATCCAGATTTTCTGGGAGGAGGCTTTATCTGTCATAGGAATAAGATGCCCCCTTGGCTGACAGTCCCCCCTATGGTTGCAGGGGCTGCTCCCCTGGTAGTTACACCCGACCAGTAGACCTTGGCCTATTGACAGTTCTACTGTATGATCACTTCAATAAATAATCATTCCACATTTCAATGTAAAAAATAACGGTCTGGTCATTAATGAGTAAATTGTGAAAAAATGTTTTACTGGCTTTGCAAAGGATTTTCCATGTTAACATCTGAATCAGCTAAAGGGGCAGTTCAGTGGAAATTATCAATATTTGTTAAATTGTTAGTTTGTGTAATGCCTTCTTAGTTATTCTACATATTCTCTCCCATTTAGAAAAATCAGTTGATTTTCTACCCTTTGCTGTTCCCTGCTGTTGACATTAGTGAGCTGACATTTCAGGTTGTAACGGCCCTTCTTCCAAGGATACACCACATTCTTGGAATGTTTCTAACAGTAATTTCTACTGATTGGCTGTTGGATGGGTCAAAGATGCTCAGATCTCTACTGAGCAACTGGATCAATCCAGGCGCTGGGTCAAGGGCAAGACCATAATGGTCTCTACTAGGGGGTCCAGCAAACAGAAAGTCAGTATTTCGGTTGCATTTATTTATACACAGACAAAATGCTGAATTGGCAGATTAAGGTCATTGGGATGGGAAAATTCTGCTCTTTTTTCTGAAAAGCATATGTATTTCCACTGAACTTCCCCTTTAAATGACTGTGCCCAGGATTTATTATTTCGCATTTTTGCAAAAGTAAAATGTCAACCATCCAAGACCGCCACATGTCAAAATTGGCCAATCACAGGTAGCCACTGACTTAGCCCAGGTAGCCACTGGCCAATCACAGGTAGCCACTGCGCCTAGATTTTTACTTCTGGCTATTAACAATGTTTAGAATTTTTCATTAACATATCATATTCCCTGTCTATGGCTACTACAAAAAGTCTGAATGGCTTCCAACTAATGTCAGTATGCCTCCCCCGAACCTCACTGTCTATTGCTTCATTGTATGATACTCTCAATATATTGTATATACCAGTGATGTCAAAGTTGGCACTCCAGGTGTTTAGAAACTACAACTCCCAGCATGCCTGGTTAGCATTCTGCATTAACAACCGGGACTTATTTTTTACTGTGTGAAATACACGATACGATACATGTATGTGGCATGTCATCACATCAGTAAGTATGTTACTGAGATCCAGGTCTGTAAGCACTCAATAAAGCTGGGAGAGAAAAGGCTGGACAGACATATAAGACGTAATAGTTATGGGAGGAGAGGAGGCCAGAGATGCAGTTGCTGTTCTGCTTATGAGGTGGCAGTCCTGGAACCTGTCACTGTACACACACTCCTCTCCCTGCTCACTCATCCAGCCCTCCTCCCATCAGCTCCACTTTACTAACCCTCCTCTCTCCTCGGCTCCACCCCGTCCTGCTCCTTCTCTTCCCCTTCTCAATCAGCTGCCAGCGAGGCCCCCAATCTCATCCACTTCGGAACTACTCTGTCTTAGCAGGACTTGGCATGGAGATCGGTGACACCAAGAGCTGCACTGTAATTCACTAGAACTGCCGTAGATCTGGGAGGGGAGAATCTTATCTGTTTTCAAACAAGCAGAAGGAGGAAGCAGAAGAGAGAAGGGAAGGCATTGCAGGAGCTGAGAGATCAAAGAGACCCAGGAAGGTAAGCTAGTTATTCCCTAGGCACTGGTTCATACAGTGACAGATCGTGCTGACAGGCACAGATGACCCTTAGCAGTGTAATGACTGAATGCTCAGGGCCTTGTGTTTTCTGGCTCAGGTGTGTTGCTGGATCACCTTGGTAGGGGTGATTTGGGGTCACTGCTCCTTTTCCTGCTGCAGGGATGTGATGGGTACCAGGAATGTGAGCAGCTCTGGCATTACACATACCATCTGCAGTGTCAGTAACCTGATCCCTGCTATTGCCTAGTGCAGCATGTGTTCTCGGTGTACAGCCCACTGTCACTGTGGGATTGGCGTCTGTACTGCAGCATGTGCTGAGTATGCCCTGTTCCCTGTCACTGGGAATGTGTGTCTTCAATACATCATGTACTGTCTATATACAGAGAATGTGCATGTTTATTAGAATTGTGCTGCAGTGTGTGCTGTCAATTCAAGTCTAATGGTACTGTGTATTTGTGTATATATAATAATGCATCATGTGGGAGCAAGTACAGCACTGTGGTATTTGCATCAATACTGCAGTGTCTGCTGATTAAGGGTGGTATACTTTCACTGTTTGTTTCATGCCTGTATAGTACACTGTCCTTGATGGTTTGTATTTTCACTTCAACATGTGTCCTCTGTACAGTACAATGCCCTTGTGTGTTTGTGTAGATTCTGCAAGCATGGTATTTTGTTTCTGTGACTTTGTACCTTTAATGCTGCATGTGCTATAGACTGTTGGCGTTCACAGTGTATTTAATTCATTATTTGCTTGTCATAGTTGGTCAGTATCTATAATACACCATGTGCTGTGCTTTCATAGTTAATAGAGGGATTAATCTATGCTATCTTTACAGTAAACAATGGGATTAGTACCTAAACAACAGCATGTGCCATGTTTTTAGTAAACAGTGGGCTATTGCCTGTATTACAGCATGTGCTGGGTTTATAAAGTACACTGTGGGATTAGTATCTACAATACAGCATTTAACTGTTTATGTAGCATACTGTGGTATCTATACTACATTTATGTATGTGTCTGTAGCTGTCAGTACAGTATGACTCTATTGTTTATGCTGCAATATGTACTTATATAGTGTTGAGATTCTGTTTTTTCTCTTTTGATTTTGCTCAAGTAGGATGCCACTGTGGATTTGTTTATGCACTACAGCATGTTCTATCTACACTATCCTTTCACACAGATTTGTATAAAAATCCCTTGTAAGGTGCTACTTAATATAGTCAGTGCTTTCTGTTTCTCTGTATAGCATAATAAAAACATGTACTGCAGAATGTGCTGTCAGTGCACAGTTCAGAGTGTGCACCAATGACTATTGCAGCATGTGCTCTGTATGGTAAATTGCCACTAGGGGCTGGTATTTATACTACAGCATGTTTACAGTATAATTTTGCCACAAAGTGTTTTGTGTATTTAAAGTATTGCGTGTGCTCTAGTTTCTCGGTGCTAGCTATATTGAACTTGTGTCCCCATCCACTGTTACGTTAGGACACCTTTTATCAGGCTGCAGTGAAAAAGTTATCTACAGCTAGCAGGGATAGGTTGAATTTATGTAGTTCATTTTTAAGGTTGAAATAAAGGAAAGGTCTGATCCCTCAAATTTTAAAGCTACTAGCAATGCTGGTTTATGATCCCATATTGACTACCTGTGAATTAGCACACATTTCTTTGTTCTGACTGCTTGAAAAACTGTTGTGTGGTATGGTTAGTCTAGAAATTACAGTAAGACTCTGTCAGCTCTTTTAAGTGTTTATAGTGTTCTTGAGTCCTTTTAAGATCTTTCAGTACAATTATATTATTATATTTTACTGTTATATTTTAATATAATTTTAATTAAGAATGGCATTATTTGTGTGGATTAGAATACACCCCTCCATGTGTAATGAACTGCTTGATTTTTGTCATGGACTAGATATTCTCACTCACAAAAAATAACTGAAAGTTGTGCACAGTCCAGTGCCTAAATGGTTAAAAACAAGTTAGAATCCAGCACTTAAATGGTTAAACACAAGCTACAGTCCATTTTTATAAATTATTAAAACACAACTTACAGTCCAATATCTAAAAAGTCAAACACAATTTACAGTCCAGTACTAAAATGGTTACGCACAAATTATAATCCAGTACTTAAATGGTTGAACACAAGTTACAGTCCAGTACCTAAATGGCTAAACACAAGTTATGGTCCGGTAACTAAACAGTTAAAAAGAAGTTACAGTCCAGAATCTAAATGGTTAAACACAGGTTACAGTCTTTTGTTGTTGTTGTTCTTTCTGCACTGCTTTCTGGAATAAAAACTGTACTGTATTGCAAATTACATTTTATTTTATTACTTTGATACCAATGCAACTTTTTTTTTTCTCTCTCTCTTTTTTTTTAAACTCCACCACATTTTCTTTGTATGATATAGTATTACAATTCCATTCAGTTTGGTAAGGCTTTTTACAATAGTATTGGATTCAGGAGCTGACATACTGTTTCCGATCTCAGTAACATCAGCAGGGAAATCTTTTCTCCCCCCCTCTCTGCTGTTAATATAAAAATGTTTTGCAGGCATCTCTTTGGGAAATAAACTTGTATTCTGTGCTTTTACACACATTTTTTTTCCAATTTGGAATACTTTGTATTATTTGGTGTATATGTGATGGTAACTTTGCAATCTTGTAAGCGTTTAACTGTTTTAATTTTTCATATTGTGTTCTATTTAACCTAAACCCTGAAATTGTTACTTGTTAGGTAACACAATGAGTGTAGGAATTCTATCTGCAGTTTCTCTTTGTCTTATTATTTTATCTGATTACAACGCACAAACTGCTTATAAACACAATGCCTACATTTGTACCTTATTTAAAATATTTCACTATACATGTTCTCTAGTCTAGTTGTGCATTGTAAACTTTCAGTTGTGCATTATGTAGCCAGACGTACAGTGTGTGGGCCAGACAGACAGATTTTATTGATTTAAACTGTGGTTTGAGATGGGATGTTGATGGTATCAGTCCTTTTGTGACCTGCCCTGTCTGTTTATAATACACATAGATAAACAGAAAAACTGCTTACAAAGGTTATTCTGCTAGACATTTTTTATAGTCTTGCCCCACACATCATGTCTTACCACTTCTGGATATCTTTAATATGGCTTTGTATTGTGCTTTTCCTGTAGCAGGATGTTGAATATTTTGTTATATTCATTTACATGAGATGATTCATATTATTGTTATGGAGACCTGTTTGAGAGATATCAGAGTAAACGGCATTGAAAGCGTATGGATTAGGAATACCCGGGTGAGAATTTTCTTTTCAGCCACTTCTACAGGGCTGAGTAGAAGAGTTTTTTTGTTCTTTAGGCAACCGCTTGATGCTGTTCAATATGGGAATTCCTCACAGAGCAGTGTATTGAAAGTGCTTGACATTCTGGCAAATAGGAACAGGATGCTGGATTGCTCTTTCCTTTCTCTTGGGACTGAGAAACGATTTATGTACTTAGAACCACGTGCTGCTCTCCTCAGAAAATATTGCTTGAATTCTATGAGCTTTCTGTCTTCTGGTAGCCAGCTGATAATGGATTAGTGCAGTGTTGCTGAAGTATATTGCATTTTCTACTATGTTGAAATGGTAAAGCTTGATAATAATGTGCCACGTTATGCTGTAGATGGCTGAATTTAACCATTGGTTCTATAAATATTTCTCTCTGGCCTGCTTTCTACTGTGAACGTACATGCCTTTAAAATTTCCTTTAAATTTAAAAGAGAATCAAACTCTTAATAATAAAAGAAGTTCATCGGATTTCCCATGTAGTTATTTTTCATTTATTATGGCTAACATATACCCTTTAAAATTCTAGTTATTGATTCTCCCTCTTCATATTTCCAATGGGTCGTTGTTGCTGGTGATGTAATAGGGGCTGGTTCCATATTGCTCGCGCATTCGCATACAGGACGTGCAGGTGTGCTTCTCGCATGATGGTGGAAACGTTTTGCAATACATGAAAATCGCATGCCAGTGCATCACAATGTGGGTGGCAATACTATTTATTGAGATGCAACATGTTTTCGGAACTTATGCGATCACCGTTTGTTATTTTGAATCGCATGTGTTCCGATAACAGATTATTGCCGAAATCACAATGAAACGCAGTACAATAAGATTTTGCATTTCACGCACAGTTAGTAAGGTCGCAACCTCAGGTCTTGATAAATGAAGTAGTCAGGAGAGGGGATAATGAGCCTAAGCAAAATACGTAAATACTGGATTGAAGTCATGCAGCAACACACACCTCAGTGTAAGTGCTGTTTACACGTATTTAATTATAGAGGGTATGTCCAGCCTCAAAACTATAATTTCCCCCACTACTGGCTCCACTCTGTAGTGCATAAAAATCCTTACCTTACATCCCTGCTTCAAATGGTTCTCCTGCAATGTTCCCCCAAAGTCCAAAAAACTGGCCACCAGGAGCCTAGCAGAGTCCATATAGGACTCTGCCTCCTGTCTCCCGTCTGGGAAAATTTTGCCATGCGCACTGCAGCTCTCCCTCCCGTTTTGGTCTCCCTCCCCCAAGCATAAATCCCTTTTTATATGTTATAGGTCTCCCTCCCCCAGCCCCAACCGCTATATTATTATGGCAAGAAACTCCACCGATCATTACTTACCTTCCCTCTATCCTCCGCCGTTCTGAACTACCGGCAGCCACGTCCGTGATTGGCTGCCTCTCAACCAATCACAGACACGGCTGCCGGTCTGGCCCCCTACTTGCAGTTCCATGCAAGCAGAAGGCCGGACAGTGCGGTGGAGGATAGAGGGAAGGTAAGTAAAGATCGGGGGAGTTTCTGGCAATTATAATAGTGCGGCTGGGGGAGGAAGCCCTACAACATATAAAATACATTTTTAGAAGGGTGGACATGCCCTTTAAGATGGCAAAGTAATTTTTCCTGTATAGAGACAAGAGATTCGATCCGGGTCCGACTTTCGGTCAAAAACTCGAAAATAATTTCTAGTCGTATTTTCGAGGATTATCAAACGTTCAAGGCTATTTCGAGAATTTCCGAAAATAGCTTTTTCCGAAAATCCCTTGTTTAAGTTCCATTTTCAGATTTTTGGATCCTAAAACCCAAAAACGGAATGAAACCCGGCAGTTTCAGCTTTTTCTAATAGAGACCATGTAACACCCTAATCTGTGTAAAATCCATTCTACTCAATGTTATACCAGGTTAGCACAGGCTTTCTTATGGATTTCCGGGCCTGTGCAATTTCAAACAGTTTTCGGAAGCTGCGCCAGGCAAAATCATTTGTGTTGGATTTTACACTACTAAGTTGTTTAAAATTCAACTCCTTTTCAATGGTGGTGTTAGAAAACCTGCTAACTACCTGACCCATGCCCGTTATGCAGTACAATCGCATAAAGATCACAGTATTGCAAGAGCATGGTCACTATATTAGCGTGGCCCTGTGTAATTATATCTCCCTGCAAATAACCAACATTGTACTGTATGTATCACATCATTATTTAAACATTTCTTTTAAGAACAAGTAAAGATTTAGCCGCATTTCTTTAGAATATAACAGAATAAAGGTATTTAATAGTCACAGCTGTAATTTTTTAAAGTTAAATAATCCATGAACTTTCTCAGCTAATATATTTAACAATTTAGTGACAGAAAATAAGTGTCATCTGCTTCACATTTCACTGCCAAAGTAATTAATGGTGCTATTCATTAACAGATGTATAGTTTGAGTTAATTATCTCAAGACAGAGTCTCTACTTGTTAAATTATGCTAAGGTGGTATAAGGAACCACAGATGTTTTTTTTAAATTGTGAATATTAGAGAAGGATTTTATATGAAAAATAACAACTCATCAACAAATCATTTAATTCCAAAACACCATCAAATAAGCTAGTCATTGCATCAAGAATATATATATATATATATTTTTAGGATCTTATAGTTAAAGAAAGATTTTTTAGTATATTTCTATCTCTAAAATACAGCAGCTGATCAGCAAACATTTGATTGAGCTACTGATAACTTGTTTTTCATTACTCCTATATGTTCTATCCAAATCCACATTACAGAATGAGGGACTTAGAGATTCTGTTTGCCGTCCTTTTACCCTTTTATCCACCCCCAAAATAAATGAATAATGATTTGTAGTTCTTGGGCATTCCAGGATTGGGAGATATTTTTCTTTTAGAAGCTGACAGTTTTCTTTTTATTGGTCGTGATGCTTGAAATTTTCCCTATGAATAGATGGAATGACTCACTGGCACATTTTATATAAAACTAACACAAGCTTGACATCTTAAGTCATCAGTACAGGAGACTGTCAGCTTTAGCATTTGATTAGTTAATTGCACGCAAACAATATTGAACTATTTAGTGGTAAAGTATTGCAGCAGTGTACAACTTTAGGCCATGGGTCCTATTTTAAAATTTTAGCACCAGTGAAACACTAGCCACAGATAGCTAAAGTGAATGTATGTGGCAGGGCCAATAGGCAAGCATCCTATGACATCTCAAGGGTAAATGAAAGTGAAATGTTGTGGTGGAAATTTTCTTAATACATACTTACAGTGATGGTAATTGTCAGCAATGTACTGTACATGAGGAAATCAGCAAACATACCTGGTCCATTTTTCTAAAATTGTCTCTTCACTTCCACATATAGATTTGGGCTTTTGTGCACATTTATGATGTGATCAGTGCGTTCTCTAAAAGTGCACATTAACATGCTTTGTTTTAAGGTGAATGTGGTGTACTACGTTGAAATTAGTTTAGAGCAAAGTTAATGCATGAGTGGAGACATCTACCGTATATTTGTTTACATGATAAACATATACATGCCAAATACAGGGCAACCACCGTGTAAAAAAAATTACTTTTTAAAAATGAACAGTACCTGGGGCAGAGAGGTAGGATTTATAAATTTGGCAAATTACTGTTCTTTCTATTTCTTCTTCTTCTTCCGTTTTATTCTTCCACTATTTTGGACTGTATCTCCCACAATTTTTGAGCTAGAGACATGAAATTCGGTACAGATGTGCCGGGCATATAGGTGAACCTAGCTATCCGCGGAATCGTTAAGTCGCCTGGACATTTTTTCCCATAGACTATAATGGTAAAAATCCTCAAATGTGGATATTTCGAGGTTTAAGGGTCAAAACAGTTTGTTTCATGGTCATAAACACAAACGCTGATACTCCCAACCCCCCACACAGACACAGGTACACCCACCTACTGACCTACCTTTCCATTCCCATGGAAGCCATACTTGTAGGGTAACTATAGTCAAAAACTAATTTTGATCAATCATCAATAAAAGTTAGTTATATGGTCATACATGCAAAAACACATACCCCAAACCTCACATGGGTACACACACCTACTGACCTACCCTTTAATTCCGTTCTTGGAGACGTTTCACTAGATATTGAGAAGGTCTGTCATATGACTAGCAAAACGTCTAATTCAAATGAATAACAGATATACCATGACCTAGATGAATGAGAAGCTTCACAAACAAGCCTGACAGATGTAAACCCAGAAGTACAGAAAATGTTTTTCTTCGTGTTCTTTCATGTACCTAAGCCACGTGAAGACAAGCCTTAATGCTTACAAAAAAGAAAATACATGAAATAAGGAAAAATAGGAAAAAGTACAAGTGTCCTTTGTAATGTTTAACATTAAGTTAATACCCTTTTGGCATTTTCTGAGTAGTTTTTAATATTTTGGCAAAATCCCAACATAACCACTAAATGTAAGAAGCATGAAAAGAAATTTGACCTCTTTTAAAGGATTAACATTCTGTATAACAGTGTTTGCACACAAACCCAACATTGCATAGTGCACCTTACCATATCCCACTCCCAGTAATCATTTTTATAAGGTATCTATACAGAAATTACTAAAAGCCAGATGTAAACCCAGAAGTACAGAAAATGTCAACCCTTTGTACAAAAATTTTACCTGTAAGAGAGAACCCCCCCAAAACTCCACTTTCGTTTTACTCAAATGTTGCAATGATGCTCACAGTCTGAGAAAATGGCCTTATGAATCCGTGACCCACCACTGCTTGGTCCACACCTCCGCTGTTGCTGCAGCGTGCCCTTTACGAGCACGAGCAGCAGCAACGGCCTTCAGCCATTGGCCATGACTGACAGAAGTTTCCAGGAAGTAGAATGGAGTAGCGCTGGTGGATCGTGGAAGGCTCTTTTCTCAGACTAAAAAACTAAACTAGGGTTTTGGGGGGTTCTTGCTTAAAGGTTACATTTTAAGGGGTGGACATGCCCTTTAGTCTATAATTAAATACATATAAGCAGCACTTACTTTAAGGTTTGTGTGTTGCTGCAAAACTTCATCCATTTCTTGTTTTGCTGAGGCTCAGTGCCCCCCTGCCCCCTCTATTTTTGTCTTTTTGCTCATTCCTCCTTCTGCCTGACCTGACGTTCTTTAAAGTTGAGCATGCTAAGAAACTATCACTATCAGCCTGCACTGGGAAAAGGGGAATTCCCATCATGCAATTCACACATTTCAAATCATCTTACCCCTGTCATCCGGCCACAGTGTTACAGAAGAAAAGTTTGATAAAATTGCAGTATAATGACAGATGAAATTTAAGAACTTTCAGAATGGATATCTAAAAAATTGGGAATACATCTGCAAAAAATGAACAGTGTTACAGTGTAGATGCACTTTAAATAAAAATGTTTCTTTTGGCAAAGATGGCATTTTTCTTTTAAAATATTGATTCTTTTGATGAGTTTGGTGATTAAAAGGCCAACGTGTCTTTAATGCTTCTGATACAGAATTAGATACATTTACCTAAGCTACAAATCCATCTTGTCTGCACATAGAAGTGCAGTGACAATGTCAGAATGGTAATCAAGCTTACACCACTCCCCCTAATCTTATATTGGGGTCCAACTCTGACTCAATAAGGATGTATTCCTGCAAAGTTTTAGCTTCTTCATATTTCTGTGCAGTAGAATTTTATGTATTTTTTATATAGCAATATTGCATGTTATTAGCTAGCGGTTCTGGACACATGCATAAGCTAAGGGACATAAAGGAGTATTTTGCATATCTCTGGGGACATAGTAACATAGTAACATAGTAACATAGTAACATAGTAATTAAGGTTGAATAAAGACATTCGTCCATCAAGTCCAACCTGCATTAATACCAGTAATTCTCAATATTTTTTAGTTTTAGAAACTTATCCAGGCCTTTTTTAAAGTTATTCAATGAACTTGCCATTACCACCTCTGCTGGAAGACAGTTCCACAGTTTCACCGTTCTCACTGTAAAGAAACCTCTCCTAACTTGAAGATGAAACTTCTTTTCTTCCAACCTTAAAGGATGTCCACGAGTCCTCTGATATGACCTATTAGTGAACAATGCACCAGAGAGTTCACTGTATGGGCCATTAATATATTTGTATAAGGTTATCATGTCCCCACGCAACCGCCGCTTCTCCAATGTAAACAGCCCTAACTTGTCTAATCTGCCTGCATATTCAAGCCCCTCCATTCCCCTTATTAATTTAGTTGCCCTTCTCTGAACTGCCTCAATTTCCAAGATGTCCCTTTTGTATATGGGATTCCAAAACTGCACCGCATATTCCAAATGTGGCCTTACCAGTGCCTTGTAAAGAGGGAGAATAATATTTTTCTCTCTTGATTCCATTCCCCTCTTTATACAAGACAATATCTTGCTAGCTCTAGCTGTTGCTACCTGGCATTGTTTGCTACAGCTAAGTCTGTTATCTACCAGAACCCCCAAATCTTTTTCCATTTCAGATGCACTTAACACGGAATATAGTTTTATTATGCCCGCCGCGCCCGTGTAGGCCCTGCCACCACGCGCGCTTATCTTAACTTCCAAATGCCATGTGCCCTTACACTTGTACTAGCAACATTGAATCTCACTGCGCCTTCTGCTGCCCATTTTGATAATCTATCTAGGTCTGTCTGCAGCACTTGCACATCATTGGAAGTTTCCAAAGCTGCTGATAATTTAGTGTCAGCAAACAAGAGACCTTGCTCTCAATGCCCCTTCTAAGTCATTTTATAAACAGATTAACAGAAGCGGCGCCCCAGTACAGAACCCTGAGGAACTCCGCTTAGAACACTTTAGCCCACAATAGATGTGCTCCATGAACACACCACTCTCTCTGTTGCAGGTCCAATAACCAGTTCTCTCCATGACACTAAAAATGTTTTCTTCAAGGCCAACAGTCCTCAGTATACATTAGAGCTATGTGGACACGTATCAAAGGCTTTTGCAAAATCCAATTAACCACATCCACAGCTGTCCTGAATCTAACTTCTTACTACTTCTTCTAATATAAAACCAATTAAATTCGTCTGCGATTGAATCTATTTCTCATAAATCCATGCTGACTACTACTAATAAGATGATCTCTGGAGACAAAGTCAAGGTATGATCCCTTAACATGGGACCATGGGAGTAAGAAATTACTTTCTGTTTCTTGTGTGGCAATGCTGTCTATAGCAGGAGACTGCAATGAGCCTTGTTATAAGGTGTTTTCTCCCATTGTTTGCTCCAGTGAGGGCTTTTTGCTCCCTTTTGGCCCTCTCTCCCCCAGCCTTTCAGCTAGCGCTTTTGTCTCTTGTTGGGAAGATACGATGGAGAGATGCGGTATGATTTTGTGTGAACCGCTATTTGTAACATTGTTTACCTCCCTGGGCCCTGTGGTTGAGGGGGTGCATGATGTGGTATCCAACCGTATTACTCCAACATTGGCATTAGGAAGTCTGTGCAATCACAGTTTTATTTACGACTTTTAAACCTATGTAGAAAAGGGTGATTCACGTGAAACTAGCATAGATGCCCATTTACGTATAAGATAGTTACCGCCGTCACCGTGCTTTACTGTGCAAATGATGTGATGCCACTTTCGACTCGCCTTAGATGTTATTTAGCTAACCTCTATACGTTAATGTGCTATGAATGCGACATTTATTCTGCGTACACTCAGACATAGGGCTTGTTTGTCGATATGCTCCTTTTGTACGATACAGCAGCTTCAAATGCTTTACTAGCATTTTTTTTCCATTCAGCGCGTCACCTATTAAATGAGGCGTACAATAGAGTAATGAAGCGATTTCCCGCCCCTGCCGCATTTATTGATTCTACCTCACGCTCGTGTCCGGAGGGCAGTTTTGGGTCGATCGCGATAAGCCTGGTGGTGCATGCGAATCGTCAACGGATATTACCCAAAAACGACTCGTCCACGCAGGTGATCGGAGATCGACGATGTCGTTTCTCAGCACAGTAGACCACTGATTCCATACAGAGATTGCGGTGCGTGTTTTTCTCTCCTAGAGGCGGTGTTAGTGGTGTCCCTCACTAGATAGGACACCAGGAATACACTGCTATATACTGCTCATTCCAACTACAAGTGGACCCCTCTTTTTTGAATCTCTCTCGTGGATTCAATGTCCTTTGTCGCCCATTCCTCTCCTTGGCCTTCTGTTAGCAATGTTTGACTTTTGTCAGTAAATCTGCCATCCACCGTGTGCTAGTCTCCGGAGACGATGTAGCCCATGACATTTGGCCTACTTGATTCTTGTGTCTATATGGGAGAAATCGTGTTAGCGGACATCGACTGGAAAGCACGCAGTGTCCACTCATAGTGGAGGGCAAGGGTTTTCCAGCGTGTGGACAACTGACTGTTGGTGCGAGAGAAGGGAAAGTTTAGATGTCTGTGCAAGCCGGAACACGAAGACATGTAGCGCTTCCTTATGGTCATTAAGTAGTAAGTGGAATTACCTTTGTCGTTTTATTTTCGTCTCTTCTCCCCCCTTTTATTGTTGCGTATTTGACTCTCCTCCTGCACCTTAGCCCGCGTGGGCATTTATCCCCTTCCACTGAAATATCAACATGTTGTCACACAGAAAGACGAACTGCCTAGGCAAGCTGCGTCCATGCTTAGTCAAGAAATCCATAAATAGCTGTGCTACACAAGAGTTACGGCAAGTCACAGACAACATTCGTCGAATATTTTTTTTGTGTTCGTGATTGACTGCTAGAACCGGGACTTTTTTGTGCGCAAGTCCGGGGCCAAAATATCCAACTTGTCGTTCTACAATGATTCTGCGTCCTCCGGCTTAATGAAGGTTAAGATCCGATCAGATTAACGTCGTTGTACTCCACTTTGAGCTATGTGCGTATCAGATTGTGCTTTATTTTTGTTCATAGGATCCACTGTATTTAATCGATTAACTTGCGCTTCCGTAATGACGTTGTCCTTCAGGTGATATCTGGGTCAGTTATTCCTGCTGCAAGTGACAGACTGCCAGTAAGTCCACTGGCAGGAATGAACATAGTCAAAATTATGTAAATATGAAATATAATGTATATAATACTTTTATATGCTACATGTGTGTTACCAGATTTACATCAAATATATTGGTCATTACTTCACAGTATATACTATATATAAAAAAGTGTATGTATATATACAATGTGTGATCATATGTTAGCTTGAGAAAGGTCTTAGAACCAGACCGAAACGTTGCTGATTGCACCGATGTTTGCACTTTATTTGTTGCACTAATAAATTGTGAAAAGGACCCTGGAGTGCACCCATCTTTTTTCTTCTGTTATGAACAACCATTAGGAGTTGCACCAGGGCAAGTACTTTGATTGAGGAGTGAGTGCCCATTTTGCTTTATTTGTATATATATATATATATATATATATTATAAGATCAAACATTCGACGGCACTCACAGGACTTTGAAGATAAAACATAACATTTATTGGAAACAGTTAAAACGCTATCATAGCATTTTAACTGTTTCCAATAAATGTTATGTTTTATCTTCAAAGTCCTGTGAGTGCCGCTCTTATGTTTGATCTTCCCTGATGATTGATTTAGCACCAGGCATCACAAGGAATGGAGTGCTGACCTTTCCACTGTTAAATATATATATATATATATATATATATCTAGATAAATGGACAAGGACTGGCACTCACGCTCAAGGTGCAACTGCCAGGGTGCTCCCAACAGATCCAGTAATATAGTAGAAATAATAAATCAGGGCACTCCTTGGTCTACACAAAAGCAAGTGGGTTTATTCACATCACATCAAGTGGCAATGTTTCGGTCCCTGGTCTTGGACCTTTATCAAGACCAGGGACCAAAACGTTGCCACTTGATGTGATGTGAATAAACCCACTTGCTTTTGTGTAAGACCAAGGAGTGCCCTGATCTATTATTTCTACTATATATATGTATTTGGCATGCTAGGGGAGGGGCATTTCAAGTGGGACAAGGTAGGCCTGACAGAGGGATGCTAGATTAGGGCTGCTAGAAATGGAGAACCTATTAGTTTAGCTAGAAAGGGGAAAATATCAAAGTACAGCACGCGGCACGCAGATTAAAAATCTATAGTTTAGGAATCGGCAGTTGAGGAACAACTTCACAACAACTATGATCATCACAATATATAGTGGGCAGGTGCAGGGGAGGACTGGGACCTTTTGGTCTGGGGGGCAAATACAACTAAGTTCCCTTTCACAATAGATTGCAACATTTTTACCACATCCAATTTGACCAAGTCCACACCCACTTTGTTTAATTTATGCCCATTTTTAAGACCACTATTCCCATTTTACATTGTTGTATATGATGTGGTTAAGATAACAGTAGCAGACTAATAAACTGGAGGGCTTACAAATACTGGATAGTGAACTGGAGGGCTGACTAATACAGGTATATGCACTGGAGGGCTGACTTACATTGGGTAATAAACTGGAGGGCTGACTAACATTGCGTAATAAACTGGAGGGCTGAATAACACTGGGTAATAAACTGGAGGACTGACTAACATTGGGTAATAAACTGGAGTGCTGACTAACATTGCGTAATAAACTGGACGGCGGACTAACACTGGGTAATAAACTGGAGGACTGACTAACATTGGGTAATAATTTGGAGGGCTGACTAACATTGGGTAATAAACTGGAGGACTTACAAACACTGCCTAGTAAGATAGAGGGCAACACTGGCTAGAAGGGCTTAGGAATGCAGCTTAGGACTGGAGGGCTTAGAAACACTGCTAATAAAACGGAGGGCTGTCTAACATTACTAATAAACTGGAAGGCTGACTATCACTGCTAATGAACTAGAGGCCTGATTAACACTGCTAATGAACCGGAGGCCTAACTAACACTGCTAATGAACTGTAGGGCTGACCACACTGGCTACTGAACCAGGAGGACTGAAAATAAGGGGTAAGGAACTGGAGGGCTGACAATACTGTGTAATGAACTTAAGGGCTGATAATATTGGGTAATGCATTGAAGGGCTTACAATATTGGGTAATCAATTGGTGGGCTGACAATACTGTCATCTGAACTGTAGGGCTAACTAACAATGGCTAATGATTTGGAGGGCTGACATTATTTGGGAAATGAACTGGTGGGCTGACTAACACCGCTAATAAACTGGAGGGCTAACACTGCTAATAAACTAGAGAACTGTCTAACACTGCTAATGAACTGGAGGGCTGATAACAATAAGTGGCTAATAAACTGGAAGGATGACAGTATTGGGTAATGTACTGAGTGTCTGGCAATATTGGGTAATATACTGAGGGCTTACAATATTGGGTAATGAACTGGAGGCCTGACAATACTGGCAAATCAACTGGAGGGCTGACAATACTGGCTGATAAACTGGAGGTCTAACTAAAAATGGCTAATGATCTGGAGGGCTGAGACTACTGGATAATGAACTGGAGGGCTGACTAACACTGCTTATGAACTGAAGGGCTGATAACACTGGCTAATGATCTGGAGGGCTGGCAATACTGGGTAATGAACTGGAGTGCTGACACTGATAATGAACTGGTGGGCTGGCAACAGTGGCTGTTGATCTGGAGGGCTGACACTACTGGGTAATGAACTGGAGGGCTGACAATACTGGGTAACTATCTGGAGGGCTGACAACACAGGCTAAGGATTTGGAGGGCTGACAATACTGGGTAATTATTTGGAGGGCTGAAAACACTGGCAAATGATCTGGAGGGCTGACAATACTGCATAATGAACTTAAGGGCTGACAAGTCTAATGCACCGAAGGGGTTAACAACACTGGCTAGTGAACTGGAGAGCTGACAACACTGGCTAATGATCTGGAGGGCTGACAATACTGAGTGATTATCTGGAGGGCTGACAACACAGGCTAACAAACTGGTCGGTCCAGCAAAAAAAAGATTGTCCCATGCCCAGCAGCACACAGAACTATAAATAAAAAATGCCCCCATTGCCCAGAAGTTTAAAGGGTATGTCCAACCTAAAATTCATTTTTTAATATAAGATTCCCCCTGCCAGCCCAGCCCCAACCGCTATATTTATATGTTTAGAAAGCTCTCCAAACTCTACTTACCTCCCCTCTTTCCTCCGCCGCACTCCCGGCCCTCTGTTTGCAAGAAAATGCAATCAGAGGGGCGGGACTGGCAGTCGCGTCTGTGATTGGCTGAGTGGCAGCCAATCACGGACGCAGCTGCCGGCAGCTCATTTCGGCGGAAGAAAGAGAAGAGGTAAGTAAAGTTTGGGGAGCTTTCTAAACATATAAATATAGCGGTTGGGGCTGGGCTGGCAGGGGGAATCTTATGTATTAGAGGTTTACACTAGGGAGAGGGAATCCTGAGGGGGAGGGAGGGGGAGAAGGGCTGCAGTACGCATGCCAAAATTCTCCCGGAGGCCAGGTAGGAGGCAGAGTCCTGCTATCCTCCTGGTGGGCAGTTTTTGGGACTTTGGGGGGGGACTACAGGAGAACCATATGGAGCTGGGATGTGAGGTAAGGATTAAACTACACTACATGATGGGGCCAGTAGTTGGGGGGATTATAGTTTTGGGGGTGGACATGCCCTTTAAAGGGCATGTTCACTGGAAAAATCACTTTTGGGCATAATGTTAGGTATGGCTTTAAAGAGTGTTAAATTAAAAATGCCCCCACTGCCCAAAAGCATACACTGAGGGGTAAATATAAAATGCCCCCATAGCCCAGAAGCCCACAGAGTTGTAAATATAAAATGCCCCAATGGCCCGGAAGCCCACAGAGTAGTAAATATAAAGTGCCCCGATGCCTACCAGCACACAGATTTGTATATACTGTATAAAAAGTCCCCATAGACAGTAAAGCCACTTACTTTACTGAACATGAGTAACTGAAAGCCGTGACTCAGCAGTAAAGGACTCCACTCTAGCAACCATCCCTTGCTCTCTCTCATGCGCGCACAAGAGCAGAAGTGCCCACGCGTAGGAGAAAGGAAGGAGCTTGTCAGCCGCCGGCCAAGCTAGGTAGATGACACCTTTCTAAAGCACTGACTTGCCGGGCAGTGTCAGGAAGTTTTTTTTTAAAACTTTATTCATACTGGACACTGCCCGGCCCTGTCTTTATAACAAACACCATCCCAGGGGGCATTTGCCCCTCTGCTCACCAGCCCAGTCAGCCCCTGGGCAGGTGTGAAATGCCTATAATGCTCACACGCACGCTATATTACAAAGTAGAAAAAGAGGATCACTCTTGTACAATTACTATAGTATAGATAACTTTTTTTCATTTTTTAACAGTGGCAGGTGCTTGAACAATACAAAATGATTCAATGTTACTGACATGGCACTTTTGTTGTCCATAAGAAGACTCTTTAGCACCTTCCATTTTGACTTTTGTATTGTAACACAGAGGAGTCGGGTCAGAACGTATTGTTCTTTTAATTGTATATAATTTGTTTTCTAAGTCAAAATGAACTCACTATTAGTACTGTACTTGCTATAGTTTTGCATTTTATGGTCATTTAAATGAAATTTTGAAAAAGTACACAAATACATAGACACCTTTCCTATATGTAATACTGTTGTATACTCCCACATGATTGATAGCTCCTAAAACGCAATGCAATGTCTGTAAAAATATTAAAGGGAAACTATAGTTAGTTATAAAGTTTTTTCAAAAACAGTTAAAATAAAAATACCTGAGGCAAGGAGGTCGGATTGGTGCTTTTTACCTACCAATATCCTTTCTATGAGGAACAGCAGGATGAAGAAAACTGCTTCTGCCAGTCTTCCTGAATGCTTCAGCACTATCTTTAATATACAACGGCCCAGGGCCGTAACCTGGCAGATGAAAAGGTGAGTGCTGTATCTCCTCAACAAAACAATATTAGGAGGTAGGAATAATCAATCCTAACTCCTTTCCCCAGGTGCTTTTCATTTTTAAAAAATTCAATTTTTATAGTATAGTTGTTCTTTAATATATATAAGCCACACCCTTGAATAACTCAACATAACAGTGATGCCCTCTGAAAGGGCCAATGCCCATGAAGTCGTTTGACCAATAAAAAGCCTGCAAGTCACTTCCGGAGTGTGATTCCCCAATTCAGTAACTCAGATGAAGGGCCAGGGCTCTGTGTGCTGCCCAACTTCAACAACACAGACCCAGAGTCTGCTTCAGTGACACAACAACAGTGTAATGTACGGTTACACAACTCAGAGAGCTACACACACAGAACAAGAGCTTCTATAAGAGAGGGAACCAGACATTTCCCTTAAAGGGGAAGTTCTGTGGAAATACATATGCTTTTCAGAAAAAAGAGCAGCATTTTTTCATCCCAATGACCTTAACCTGCCCATTCAGCATTTTGTCTGTATATAAATAAATGCAACCGAAATACTGAATTCCTGTTTGCAGGACCCCTAGTAGAGACAGTTATGGTCTTGCCCTTGACCCAGCGCCTGGGTTGATTCAGTTGCTCAGTAGAGATCTGAGCATGTTTGACTCATCCAACAGCCAATCAGTAGAAATTACTGTTAGGAACGTTCCAAGGATGTGGTGCATCCTGGGTAGAAGAAGGACCGTTAGAACCTGAAATGTCAACTCACTAATGTCAACAGCAGGGAACAGCAAAAGGTATGAAATCAACTGATTTTTCAAAATGGGAGAGAATATGTAGAATAACTGAAAAGGCATTACCCAAACTAACAATTTAACAAATATTGAATGTTTCCACTGAACTGTCCCTTTAAGGTCTGTAAGACATTACAATTTGCTCCTGGAAGGTTTCAAATATAAACCCTGGAAAGACTATGTTACTATTGGTGATGGTGATATGAATCACATTTATATACAAATATAAACCCGGGAAAGACTATGTTGCTATTGGTGATATGAACCACATTTGCGGTTATTTGCGGTTATTGTCAATTTAAAGCAGAGCCTCCAGGAATGTGATACCCCCAGATATTGCTGTCACGCCAACACCACCAAAAATCACAATCACGCTCATTCCCCAACCATAAAGGCCACGCTCCCAAAGATAACTGCCATGCCCCCAAACATCGCAACCGTGCCCCCAAATGTTGTGAGCATGCTACCTGATATTGTGGACACACACACCCCAAAAAACCCCAAACCATTACGATGCCCCTCTATACTTCATGGCCACGCTCCCAAACATCACAGGCACACTTCCAAACACCACACACCCAAGCTTGACACCCATGCCCCAAAACATCACACCCACCCATGGCCAGGCCCACAAATATTGCGACCACCAAATGTCATGTCCAAGTCTCGTGGACAGCACAACATCACAGGCACGCCCCCAGACCGTCCACACCCTAGAATGCCATGCCCCCATTCACCGCAACATTGCAAACATGCCCCATCCACCTACTCAATCCAGGAAGGTTGGGGGATATGGACTACATGGGAATTACCTGCATTACCTAGACTTAAAGGGCAACTCCAACCTCATAAGAACATCTTTTAGCAAGAATGGCCTCTTTAAAATATGTTGATATATCATACTTTGTATGCCAGCTATGCTTCCGGAGGCCTTATGGAAACTGAGCAATTTAGAAGCCTGTACTGAGCTTGGGCATGCTCAGAAGAGGCAGATAGGGGATTAAAATTCAGTCATTGGCTGTGATTTCAACTGTCAAATCCATAACTGACAGTTGCTAACTGGAAGAACCAGGAAGCAGAAACAGGACATTGTGCAGGATTTCAGGTTAGACTTATATATTTCAGATTTCAAACTATTACAGTTTAGGGTTTTGGGGGGTGATTTACCTGTATGTAAGTATTCATTTTGGGGCTGGACTGGACACACACTGCCCACATGTCACACACTTCATAGACAATTACAACTAAAAGAACAAAGACATCAAGGCACATTCAGTTTGGACCAGAACTTTATTGATTGGGATCTAATAGTCAATATAAAGTGGTCTTGAGCAAGGAGTGTTAAAGTGCAAACAAAGTGACATACTGCTAACTAATGTGCAAAAAATAGAGCACGCTTAATAAAAACACACAACTTTCAGACAATGCAACAGAATGAAGACCGGCTTTAACAAGACAGACCAAGATCCCGCACATCATGCTTCAAAGACACTGACGCCCATCAGTCACTCAAGTGCTGCTGTATTCAGTTGCAATCATCATGATTTCCCCAGGGCTAAATTACATGTAGCATGTTTACCACAACATTTGTATATTTACACTCCAAGTGGAAAAACCGATAAGGTTGTATATAAAGTTTTGCTATAAACATATGTGCTATACCTCCCTCAAGCAATGTCACCTCCTCAACCCATAACTATTAAATTCATGACGTACATTTCCAGCTGTGCACTTCATTCGTCCCGTCTCTTTCATCTAAGTCAAATACACACCTGCACATAACATACTATAGCCACATGTGTACACGGGCAACGCCGGGTACAACTGCTAGTATATATATATATATCTACCAGACCCAGGACACTCACAGGACTTGATATAGTTTTACGAAATACATCCTTGTTTAAACTAGCGATCACAAGGGTGTATTTTGTAAAACTATATCAAAATGATAGCCGAAAGGTGTTGATGTATCTATAAAGGGTATATATATATATTTTCTTATTCCCAACAGGATGCAGAGCGTATTTTATGTGCAGGGACCCTGAATCAGGAAGGATCACTAGGGGGGTCTGTTAAAGAGTTATACTTTAAACTAATACACCTTAAAAAGAAAGAGGTTGATCTCCATTTACATGCTTTATACCTGTCCGACTACCATAGGGGGCGCAAAATCCCTCGGGGCTTTCGAGTTAGAAATGTTCCTACTCTAGGTAGGTTGGACAAGGATTTTTGTGTTAAATGGTGTAGTATTCTGAACAAATGTTCATTTGATCTGATGTTGTTAGTTATTGACTTTGTAAGTAAAGAGCTGGTGAAAACTCAGACTGAGATTGAAGTGTTTGAGAAAACTAATGGGGAAATGTTTAAATGTGATACTAGTACTGATTGGCTCTCTAAGTTGAGTGAACAGACTGACAAATATAAAAATGATTTGATTCGTTTTAAACGTAACAAATTGTCCAAAGTGGAAGGGGATTATAAAGACCGGAGGGTATATCCTTGGCTTACCGGTCAGGCTAATCCCCAGCAATGGAGACGTCGTAGGAGGCAACCATTTGGTATGACGGTTGACTCTTCAGGGGAATCGGCTCCCTCGGATGGGGAGTCGGGTCCAGTCAGAATCAGAATAGACAGAGGGGTACTTCCTCGTACCATTTTCAGGGGGTTTCGACCCGTTCACACTCTTTAAGAGGAAAAGGAGGGTTACCCGAAGGGGGGGGTGGAAACCCAAGAGGAAGGCCCCTGCGCAAGAAACAGTGATTTTTAACCTTAGTAATCACGTCTTGAGTGAGGGGGAACATAGCCTGTTGAGTCATGGTCTATCATTTGTACCCTCTCATAAATTTGATCCTATTAATTTCGAAGTGGATTTACACAAATTCCAACGGTCCCTGAAACTTCGGGATTTCTTTAAGAACGATAAGGGGGATAAGGTAAGGGAAGCCTTTAGACCCCAGAGCACGTTTGAACCTATTAACACCCCGCCGGCTATTAAGATATTTACTCAGATGGTTAGAACTGAAGTTTACAACATTGATAAGACCCATGGCCCCCCCCACAGTAACTTAACTATTGGTGAGCGTGAGGCGATTCGTACTTTACAAAATGATAACGATTTGATTATTCAGCGGATAAAGGTGGGGGAGTGGTTCTGCTTGATCGTAGTTATTATAGAGCTGAACTACTCTCCCAATTGAGTGACCGTGACACTTACCAGTTGTGTTTACAGGACCCCACTATGAAGGTGAAAAAGGAGGTTGACGGTATATTGAAACGAGCGGTTGAGGCTGGGTTTATTTCGGAAACGTGCAAACGTTTCTTGACAGTGGATGCCCCGTGTTGCCCTATTATTTATACCCTCCCTAAGGTACACAAAACGCTCCAGTCCCCCCCGGGTCGCCCCATTGTGACTTCTCATGGCTCGGTACTTAGGCCTTTGGCGCAATATGTGGATTCATTTCTCCAGCCTGCAGTCAAACAAATGGGGTCGTACCTGAGGGATAGTGGACATTTACGGGGGCTCCTTAGCAATATGGAGACACCCATGGGGAACAAAATACTGGTGACCTGTGATGTCACCAGTCTCTATACCATCATCCCCCAGGATGAGGGGATTGATGCGTGTAGATGTGGGCTTATTGGGATTAAACATACCCAACCCCCGGTGGAACTCCTGATGGAGATCCTTAATGTTATCCTTGGTAGTAACCATTTTAAGTTTGAATCCTCCTTTTATATACAATGTCGTGGTACAGCGATGGGGTCGAATGTGGCCCCATCCCTGGCCAACCTCTATATGAAACGGTTTGAGGAAAATGTGATCCTTCCTAGATTGGGGTCAGGAACGATTTTATATAAGAGATACATTGATGATCTGTTTTTCATCTGGGAGGGTGATGAGCATACGCTTCACTCTATCATTAATGAAATTAATAGCTTGGATACTCCTGTTAAATTGACCTGTGTAAGTAGCCAGAACAGTGTGGACTTCTTGGACCTACGTATTTTCAAAGTGGGTGAGAAACTAGGCACCACTTTGTTTAAGAAAAACACGGATCGTAACACTGTCTTACATGCTACTAGTTACCATCCACCAGCATTACTTAAAGCTATACCATACACCCAATATTTGAGAGTTATACGCAATAACACTGATCCGGTAAATATGGAGATACAGTTGAAAGAGATGACGGATAGATTCCTTCAACGTGGATATGCTGTGAATATACTGAAGGAACAGATGATTAGAGCCTTGACTGGCCCTGAGCTCAAGAGAAGATTAATATCGGATGAGTGTGAGCCGGTAATTTTTGCCATGGATTTTTCGTTTTTGAGCCAGGATATTAAAGCGATTATACAAAAACATTGGGACTTAATAAAAACTGATAGCTCCCTTCCCTTTGGTACACATAGGGTTAGGATTGCCCATAAAAGAGGACGTACTTTGAGAAATCTGCTAGTTCGGACGGATTTATCTAAAAGCCCTGGATCGGGGGTATCACCTTTCGGGGAACCAAAAATGGGTTGTTACCGTTGCCCAAACTGTGTGACATGTAACTCTATGCTAACGGGGAAAGACTTCCCTCATCCACACACTGGAAAACGCATCCCTATACGTTTTAGACTGACCTGCACTAGCACTTTTGTTATTTATCTATTAACTTGTCCCTGCGGCTTATTTTATATTGGGAAAACGATAACGACATTTAAGGAGAGAATGGCGAACCACCGCAGCTCGATACGTATGGCTCTCAATAGCGCTAATATTAAAATGGAGAATAAATTTGGGGACCTATCGGTCGCACGTCACTTTAAGGAGAAAGGACATAATATTGCTGCTCTCAAATGTATGATATTTGATCATATCCCAGGAGGGGTGTGCTCTGCTCTAAGGGAGAAAAGGTTGCTACAATTGGAGACAAGATGGATTTTGAGGTTGCAGACGTTGGCCCCGAGAGGACTTAATGAAATGATCTCTATGAACTGCCTGTTATGATTAGGGGGTCTTAGTGTGGATTGTTTTATCAGCTCATGTGTATCCCTTGTGCATATTTATAAGTAGTAGCTAGTTAGATTATGATGTATTATCTTTATATGATGTGTTTTAGGTTTTTCGTATGTTTTTATTGGGTGATGTCTTTTATCTGTTTTATCCTTCTGATGTATACGCTATCTGCCGGGTTATCTGCCTCTGAGGTTGAGTGGGTTTACCCCGGACCGACTGCGAGTGATGATTGTTGCTCGTTGAATGGGTGGCTCGTCCCGTCTCGAGGATCCACTATGGGATGTGTTGATATGGTGACGCTGTGCTCTGACGCGGCGGGAGGGGGCGTGGCCTGCGTTCCCACGAGGTGTTTGTTTACAGGGCAGTTTGCGTAACCCGCGGATGGCGTATGCACGGTATTGCACACAGGTGTGTTGTTGGGGATTGACACAGGGGGTGGGGGTTTTACCCTATTTAAGGTGAGGGGTTTGGTTGTTTGTTTAGTCCTGATGACGACCCTGGAGGGTTGAAACGCGTAGACGTGGTTTGAATAAACTGTTTTGATTTCAAGACCCGACGAGTGCTTGTGTTTGGAAAAGAATGTATACACTTATGACAAGTCACCCGGGCAATGGATTTTTATCAGTGGAGTGCGGTCAGGTCGTATAATATATATATATATATATATAATTTTTTGCTAGTCTATATATATATATATATATATATATATATATATATATACATTCCAGTTTGTTGACACTCCCCCTAATCCATTGAATACCCCGGTGAAACCAGCAGATAAATATATAAAAGTAAATATAAAAAGTAAATGCCTTTAATTGGCTACATAACAAAATGGCAATGTTTAGGCCCTTAGTTCCAGGCCTTTATTATGGGCTTGATAAAGGCCTGGAACTTGGGGCTGAAAATTATATCTATATATCTTATATTTGTTTCATTACACGATCACATTTTTCTGCTTTCATTATCCATTTGTTCTGATGAATTTATACAGGAAGATATTTATATCCAGCGTTTAAAGGGCATCTGTAGTGGGAAAATGAACTTTTTCTTTCCATGAGTTCTATAATTCCCCCCAACCCCCAGAGTGTCTGTATTTTCTTAAGCTTCCCTCTCTGTCCTGAGATACACAAGTTAGAAGAATATGTGATTGCATTCCTCTACTCCTACTTGTAATGTCAATCAAATACCTATGAGTGATCCTCTTCCCTGCTCAAGTCCCTCCCTCCTCCATGCTCTGTAATAAAAATAGAGATAAGAACATTAGCAGCAGCGAGAGAGAGCTTTGATGGCAGAGATAAGGCTGCACTTGACCCCCCCTTGATAGCTTTCACTGATTGATGATGGGTCACTGTCACGAACGCCAGTTCGCTGGGCACGTGATCTGACCAATCAATCGGTACAAGCTGCCACCACTTTAAGTTATGGCCTTAAATACTCCCCAAAAACACTCTTGACTCTCGCTGACTATGCACACCCCTGTCCTGGCAGCTAAATGGTTAACACTACATCATTCACTCCAGCAACTAACTGGTTAATTAGCATCAGTCCTTCACAAGCAGTCACATAGTTAATTAGCATTTACACTGCACACTCCATTCAACCACATATAAACTTATCAGAGGCTAACTGAGTTCTTTTAGAGCATCAAAGACAAAACTTATTAAATTTTAGATTTAATATTCCAAAAGGTGGACAGTGCACATAATACAAAAATAAAATAAAATGGTGTTATAATAAAAATGACATACAATAGGTACAACAGTTATAGAAAATAAAAAGGATAAAATATTCACAGACCCTACTCACTAGAAGAAGTCCTGTATCCCGGGGCGGGAAGAAACATCGGGTCCATACACACGTTCTTAGCATGTCCCCTAAGTATGAACAAAATTATATGGGCTACAAGGCTTTTTAAACCATTTGATGAAACACCCCCTCCTGGCTATTGCATAAGGTGGCAGTGTCTAGCAAAGTCCAGATTTACGACTAGCCAAAAGCACTCATTCCCCCTCAGTTGGGCAGATTCCATATAAATGTAGATATGTACATTGTATTGGGATATTGATCACATATTCCTCTCCAATATTAATTATCAATTCCTCCAATACCAAACATGACCTGTGTGTTATCAATATTTCCCAAGATATTAATAACTCGCCTTGGCAAGGGAATAAGGGCTCCATGTTGGGTATCATATTAATGGGCCTTACTTTCCATTCACAGATGTAATATTGGTTTCTGTCTTACACATTCCAATAACGAAATATATTTATTTTACATGTATGACTGTCCTTAAAATGACCTCTTAGTACCCACCAGACCCCTAGCTGAAGAGAATTCCAGATACACGGTTAGGCCCCACATTGTCTGGAAAAGAAGATCTGGTTCCATGCTTCACTAATCGTAATATAAACAATAGGACTGTTCCAGAGTGGAATGGTATTTTTATTGGTCCTTTGCAAGAACTAATACCACTAGTTCCCATTCTTACCAAGTCACTACACACTTTCCTGACAGTCACAAAGAGAGAGATCTTTATTTTAGCAGGACATGGAGAGATCCATGTTTCCAGGACAGCTTGCTTCCTATTCTATTCTGGCCACTGTATACATATATACTAGCAAAATTGTGCCCGTTGGTGCACAATGGAAATAATGTGTGTGTATGTTTTGCTATGTGTGGATATAGTGGATATAGAATCTTTACACAGGTATATTTTAAACTGTTACTCAGTCACCAGCTTCCAGAGGAACCAAATAGGATAATCCTGCAGGTCTGAGAGTAGACCCAGGCAATCCTGCTACACTGTGTGTTGAAACTAAACATGCTAGGTTAATACTTATTAGTACGGCAAGTGGTGATGGTACCTCATATATTATAACAGAAGGTACCTCATAGCATCATGTTATTGTAATAGCATTGCCCTAATAATGTAACGTATAAAGAAATATTTCTCATATCTAGTTTACCTAAAGAAATGGATTTATCCTTTATATACTCTTTTATACAGATCTAATTGAAAAAAAATTGCTTCAAATTTATTTCAGTATTACAGTAAATCCTTGGTATACCTGCCTGGCTTTACCACTAAACAAAGAAAGTACCTTCCATACACCAAGGTGATGTGTTCCTAAAGCCTCTAAATATCCATCTGTATGCTGAGCGATAAACAAAAATAGTAGTGAGGTAGGAACTAGGTAAAGGCAGGAACCACTTCAAATGGCTTGTTTTATTGACACGACACGTTTCGGGTACACAGCCCTTTATCAAGTGTGATTGATTAAGGGCTGTGTACACAAAACAATCCATTTGCAGTGGTTCCTGCCTTTGCCTAGTTCCTACCTTGCTACTATTTTTGTTTATTCTGGCTTTACCACTAAGCAAAAGGCTATGGACTTGCAAGCGAGCACCTTCATCCCAACCATTAATAGTGGCTGCCAATTCAAATTGTTGTAGCCAATCAGTCCACTCCCTAGTTACCCCATGAAATGGTTCAGATTTAAAAATAGGTTTGGCAATTGGGCCTGGTAGAGCAACTGAGTCTATTTGGGGAATTTCATCTGCAGGTACAAGGACCGGAGCATTTAAATCAATACTATCACTAGCAGCCTCCATAGCTTAATACAGAGAACAAATATACAAAGAAAACTGGTAGCATAAATGGTATTATCAGCACCGCTGCCACCAATTTGTACCAGATCACTGCTTTATGGAAGGATTATGGGTAGCATCTGGTGGTCTGGCACAAAGCAGACAGTGCACATAAACAGGTTAACATGTGCAGTAATCATGGGTGTCCCTGTCTATGGTGCACCACTTTGAATATTGACCAAGCCTGTATATTGTGTGTGCTTGTAAGTTGGTGTACACTTATCTGTTATCTCAGAGTTTGTATTCAATAAGGTAACTTGTCTATCAATAATCTGTCCTCCCAACAGGTGGTAACGGGATCTTATACACAGGATCTTGTGTTGCAGTCAATATCACTCCAAAGCACACACCACAATCCACTTTGACTTTCTCTCCTCCTACCATAGAGAGCAGGGATGTCTATTTTATTACTCACTAACACCACCTGCAGGCTGGAGGTGGTATATAAGGAGCCTTGGTGTATATGTCCATTACAATGCACATCACATCCTGTGTAGCAGACATAAACTTTTTTTTGGATAACACTTCCTTTCACATGGAGCATACACAGGGGTGTGGTTTAAGCTGCCATTTGACCATTCCATTTTAAAATAGGGATCTCAGCTCTGTAAGTAAGTTTATGTATTTTGTGTATTTTGTGTTGTACCTAATATAAGTGCTAAATTTTATATACATTTACTGATGGTCATTTAAATGGTAACATTGAGATAGTACACACATACATATACACCTTTCCTATGTGTAATATTCTATACCCACCACCACATTGGTAGCTCCTAAAAACTCAATGCAATCTCCTATGGAGGTATAAATATATTTATATAATATAAGGGATATGAAGATAGAGCAAGTTAGAGTGAAGCATGCCAGTGGCTTTTGTAACAGTGGATTTTTTAGCCTGTATTGTAAAATTTTGGGCCTAAAATAATCACAAAAGAAGGCAACTGCAGTTTTTTGCAGTAAAAAATATATAATAAACACATGCCGCTGTAACATACTGATAATATTGAGATTTATTCATAGGTCCAATCCTTTAACCAAAACTATTTTTTCTTTTGCCATTGAGATAAAAATCCTATTAAAACAATATTGTATAATAGAATGGGCAAGCAGGGGGATGTGTGATCATTCTCTAGAGTAAAGTACATTTCCACAGGGGAACAGAAAAGCAGGAGCTGCAAACTAAGGGCTTAATGAGTGTGAAACCAACTGTCAGAAATATGTTATAGGATTAATAGACATCTGTGTTAAAAGTATGAGAAAATGGGATTTTGCATTTCAGATATTATGAATTGGAGTAATTTTTCTTAAGCTAAAGGTATTTTGGTAGAATAACTGTTTTTTTATTTCTGGTACTTCTGGTACTAGGGAATTATACTTGTATAGATATATAAATACAGTATATAATTACAGGAATACTAAAAGGTAAAAGTAAATATTTTTCCAAATGATAATGCAGCAAGCAAGGGGTGGCACTCCTGAATTCAGAGGGTGATATACTCAAAATTAGACATTTGTCAAGGGTGCAGATTTATTGTCTCCAATAACTGGTCAGTTTCCGCTATTGGCATATTACATCGCTTATGACAGCTGCATATGTGTCTTTTGAGATAGCAGTACAATAGCTGCAAACCCCGCTTTAAAGGACAACTATACTCACCTCACCCTCGCTCCTCTTCCTCCATAGCAGCATAGTATCCAGGGTGAGGACCTAAAATCGCTAAGTCCTCACCCTGGGTACTTTCCCTAACTCCTGCACTACTTACCGCATATCTGCTTCGCCGATCGCTCCATTCCTCCGCTCTTCCTGCTTCAGTGAGAGATCGCGAGGCAGCCAATAGGAAGATACGCTCTGCAAGGAGGCGTGTCTTCCAATTGGCTGCCTCGCGACTGTCACTGACAGTAGAAGAGAGGTGGAACAGTGTGGATCGGCGAACCAGATTTGCGGTAAGTAGTGCAGGAGTTAGGGAAAGTACCCAGGGTTAGGACTTAGCGATTTTAAGTCCTCACCCTGGGTACTATGCTGCAGTGGATCGGGGAAAAGGTGAGTATAATTGTCCTTTAAAGGGCATGTCCACCCCCAAAGTCAAAAAAACTGTCCACCAGGAGTACTGCAGAGTCCATATAGGACTCTGCCTCCTGTCTCCCCTCCGGGAGAAGTATGGCATGCGCACTGCAGCCATCTCCCCCCTCCCTCTCCCACCCGTTTTGAGATCCCTCCCCCTAGCCACAAACCCCTTTGCCACATAATAGTTCTCCTTCCCCCAACCTCTAAAAAAGGTTTGTTAGAAAGTCCCCCGATAGTTACTTACCTACCCTCTCTCCCCCGGCGTTCTGTGCAGCCGTCAGCCACATCCGAGATTGGCTGCCTCTCAGCCAATCACAGATGCGGCTGCTGGTCCCGCCCCCTGCTTGCAGTTCCATGCAAGCAGAGGGCCGGGACAGTGCGGTGGAGGATAGAGAGAAGGTAAGTAACTATCGGGGCACTTTCTAACAAATCATTTATAGTGGTTGGGGACTTGAGGTTGGGGGAAGGAGAACTATTATGTGGCAAAAGTTATTGAAAGGGGTGGCTTTTGTATAGTTCAGTTTATATGGGATTGGGACCTTCTGTCTGAAGGCCAGGTTAGTCCTAAAGATAGTTAAATTACTTGGCATTACTAGCATTATTATAATGTATTAAATGGTGTGCATGCATCCCTAGAATCAGGGCCGTTTCTAGCCTTCTTGGTGCCCTAGCATGATCAGATCGCGAACCCATCGCAATTAATAGAGAAATAGTGTGGCCTAGCCCGCCAAGAGTATTGGCATTAACCCTTTCAGTGTCAGCACATTATTACCTTTAACCCTTTCAGCTGCCAGCATTGACATAATATACAGTATGTATATTTCCATGTCTCCTCCATTGAATTTTTCACTCCTCACCTACTCTAAATTCTAATTGGAGAGTTGGGTGGAAGGAAGGAAGAAAGATGCTGGGATAGGGATCTCATGGCTGCTAGTCACATGGGCCACTGTTATAAAGTATACAGCAGATTTTAATAACTGTATAGCTTTTTAGAACTGTTCCCCTCAGTACTATTAGCTGGGATCATCCTCCCCCCTTCTTCCTTCAGTCCATTTGTAACATTGAATCCAAGTAGAGGGAGCTGAGTTCAGGGTCTCTCCTCATTACAATGCTGCAAATTACACCAGAACAAGGAGAACAGATCTAACACAGCCATAGGTCACCTAGCACTTTGCCTAGGTGACCTATGACTAAAAATGGCCCTGCTTAGAATAATAAATAGGAGTGCTTGTGAAGGGATTTATTCACCCAGGTCATGATCTATCTGTGGTATTCAGTTAAAGAGCATGTCCACCTATTAATTGAAAATTTACATATAGCTGCAGGACCCCCCCAAACCCCAGTTATGTTTTACTCACCTTCCCCAAAGATATAGCTAAACATACTTACTAGACCCAGTCCCTCGCCTCCTGCTGCTGTTGCAAGCTGGTTTTCAGTAAGCACAGCAGCAGTTAGGCGCTTCCTGGTCTCAGCAGTCAGCTTACACCAGGTAAAGAACATGCTTGAAAAAGAACTCGCTGATGTTTGAAACATGTCGCAGCAATAAACCTATGCAGATCTAACTGCCTGGGTGTCCTCTTCCTTCCTCATTTCATATATTACTCAGCTGTTAGCTATTGGGTGTGACGTCACTGGTGCACCATTGACTGACAGGCGCGACCACGAAGCAAAGAGGGGAAGCGCAGCAAAGAGGCGAGGGACCAGGTCTTGTAAGTATGTTTAGGTGCATCTTTGAAAGGTAATTAAAACGTAACTGGAGTATGGGGGGGTGTTGCAGCTAAATAAAATTTTCATTTTATTGGTGGACATGCCCTTTAAATCACCTGGACTTGAAGTTTAGCGAACTACTAAACCACAGCTAATTTTGCCACGACCAACAGTGGTTCGGCATGGCCAGCCACTCGCTTGTGGAAAACGGTCGGGACGGAAAATTTGCTGGTGTGTACTCAGCCTTACCCATTCCTACAGAGACTACCACATTAAGACAAATCAACTGTATTGATAGATTGTCATACAGAAGGCTTCTGATGGGAGAAGGTTACTTAAAAATGTATAAACCCATAACAGTGCTCCACAATTGTCAGAGGACACATCAGAAGAAAAATATTACCAAAATGCGCAAAGAGCAAAAAGTAAATTAAGTGCAAAAAATTATAATTACAAGATTTTATGCTCATTTGGTTAAAGTGTATGTATAATGAGTATTACCATAAGTCACATTCTTAGCTGCCTGGGAAGTCTTCTACAGTAGCTTCTTCCCCTGCACATTAATAGCGATTAATATGGTAAGAGAGAGTGTCAGCTAAGAATAGGAACGGTCTTGCAGCCATTTTATACTCTGCACCATTCTGCTTAGAAAGAAGAATAGAAGGTAGGAATATTTACTCCTACCTCACATTTTATTATATCTTTTGCGTCATTTAATTTAAAAACATGGAGATTTTTTAAATCTCATGGAGATTCAATAAAAGTTTTTATCATTTAAAATGGTGCTAATTTTGCCCCAACCAATCAGATGTTAGCTTTCAAATGTTAATTAATATCTGATTGGTTGGGGCAAAATTAGTACCATTTTAAACGATAAGAACTTTTAATGAATAACCCCGAATATTCTAAATCACTTTAAAGATGCCCTTTATGTTCATATGGAATATTTAGTTTAGTTTTTTATTCAATATTAAAGCTTAGTGCAAAAAGATTCTTAATCAACAAAGCAAGATAAAAAACAAAGGTTGGGCAAATAGCAGTCCTGGCTTCTACTTGTTCTACTATAATACATAAGGCTTGGCATTCTCAATGGGGACGTGCAGTGGCGAGAATCTATTTTACAGTCACTCAGTGATGTCACTGAGTCACTTTTTGTTTTCCACTGTCTCACCCCAGTGTTCTCCCTAGGGTCTTTTAGCCAGGCGGCCCACCCGGCTACTTTTTCATGCCACCCGGCTGGAAAAAAATTCTTGAGAGAACACTTGTGATTTAAAAGAATTTAGAAGTAGGTTTAATAGGTGTATCAATAGGTCATTAAAAACTCCTGCCAAAACTGCTTAGTCCAGACCCCTTTTTTACACTTGCAAGATTATTTTAGCTCGTTACCTAGCTTTTCCAAGATCTCCTAGGCCACAAAAGAGTGTCACATGTGCTTGTGCTGCTATGTTACATGGGTTACCTTCAGATGTTGCAGAACTACAACTCCCTGCAGATGTTTACGAACTACAACTCCCTGCATTCTACAAGGAATGCTGGGAGTTATAGTTTTCAAACATCTAGTGGGTCGAAAGTTAGACATCCCTGACCTATATAATGAGCATGATGCAGTACACATTTTCCCTTACCACCAAATTTGCCCGTCCTACCCCACCCGGCTACTTTTTCATGCCACCCGGCAGGAAAAAAATTCTGGGGAGAACACTGCACCCCCTCCCTGTATTAGACATTTTTATAGGAAGCCCTGTTTATTGTTGACTGATGATGTCCAGTCCTTCTTTCTCTTTTTTCAATAGGAACGGTAATTAACTATTTATACACTAAACAGAGATTCCTATATGAATGACTAATACAGGGAGGGGGAGAGACAGTGGAAGGGTAGGGGGAGAGTGTGTCTGTGCTGTTTTTTTTTTGTTTGTTCGTTTCAGCCGATAATCGGCCTGTGTATGGGCCCTTTATCAGCCAGTCGTTCGGAGATCCGCCCGGTCGGTTGGGCAATGATCCCGACCGAACGGCCGTTTCGGGCGATAAAGTGCCCATACACGGGCCGATTATCGGCCGAAACGAACGTTCGTACACTTCGTGCGGCACGGGTCGGGACCCGCGATTGCACGTGTGTACGAACCTTTAGAAAGAGATGAGTGAGGAATCAGATTACACCTAATGCAAGTAAGGATGTATGCATTTTTTTGTTAAGGATACATGTGATAAATGTATGTCTGTACAGTATATTAGATGTTTTACATTTTTAAAAACATTATTATTTAATCTTTATTTTCTAACTTTACAATTTTGTATCAACATTCCTTTCACAAGACCTTAAAAAATTCTACTGTGTGCAGTTTTCTTTGCGTACACCCCCTGTTGTCTCTTTAGATCAAAAGCATTAAAATTGAGGTGTTCTGAAATGCATCATATTAAAAGAGAGCACCTGATTCTGTGCATTAGCACCTAATGTAATATAATTGGGAGAAATTTCAATAAATGGGTGCAGTTTGCAAATGGTGAAAGCTACAGAATAAGCAGAATAATATAGTAGTCAATCCGTCTTAGAGTCCTTGCATTCGCTGTTGTGTTTTTGCAGCAGAACAGAACATATTTCACTCAGTGGGAAGCACAGATATCATTATCATAATCTCTGGGTCGTTTTATCCAATGATGCAGCGTTTTGGTGAAAGTTGTATGAGAAAAACATGAATTCAAGGGAAGTTAATGAGTTGCTATAGGCATGACACTTTCTGCTTCAATCTATCTCATTTGTGTCTTTCAAGAGAATATTAAAATAAGAAAGGATGAGGACATTTCTGTGGCATACATGCTCTGTCAGCATTTGCAATATTTATTTGTTGTATTGTACAGAATTGAAAATCCGATGAAACTGATTGATTATATGAGAATTTATCTTCAATGCAAAAACGCACCCCTCATGGTACATTTCTTAACATCTATAAATTTCATTAATGAATGAGTGGTAGAATCTGTCCATTAAGTCCATTTAGTAACCTATAGTCAAATAGCTTCCTCTGGTGTCCACAATTTGCCCATCAATGCCATTTGGTATTTGCCCTTATATTTATAAATACAAGTTATTTTGCTTCTTAAACAAATATTTTAATCGCATGGATGATATAAAGCAAAAATGCAAAACTGCTGAATTCTAAAATGTATATAATAAAGCAAATAGGCCATGCAGGTATTTAAAACTATATATACACACTAATCAGAACAACAATAGAAGCAGGGAGACAAAGGCAAAGCATAGCTTGCAATTCAAAGTAATTTTAATGCTGCTTAAACAGTGACCCTGAATTTTTGATTTTAAAAAACGCTCGTTTTTTTTCTGCAGAGTGCGCGGCTCATTGCTAGTCTGCCACTCAAAGCGATTTGCATTTCCTCTACTCCCCCTGACCTGCTGTGCGTAGCGCGTCATCAAGCCCAGAACACTAAATTACTCCGCGCGGTGCTGCACATTGACGCGGGGTCATACCATCCCGACCAACGCTGGATGGACTGCGCATGTGTCCTCGCTGTGGTCGATCGGGACATGCCCACAGAGGAGGACGTAACTGACCGGGGAGTGAATAATTAATTGTGATCGGAGCCTTGGAGCAGAATAAGTAGAGAGCGCTGGAGGGTGAAACACTGAGGTATGTGTTTGCCTTCAATTATTTGTATCCTCCAGCTTTTGTGATTTCTGCCAGTTTAGTGTTCCTTTAAGTTATAGTTTGGCACGCTGCATACGACAGATAAAGAAGGGGGTGACCCTTTAGTTACCCTTTTTTGTCCATTTATAAGACGTAAAGAATGAACTATAATTAGTTAAAATAATTCTTATTAGCAAAGAAAAAACACACAAATGCAGTACACTTGTATTGGCAATTTTTAAAAAAATTATTATTATTTATAGCTACAAGGTCCATTTGCATAATGCTAGGACTACCTACTTCTGAGCCCAATGGGCAGCCTTTTAGACACTGAGGGATTTGGACAAGCATTATTACAAGCAAGCAATGATTGTTCTTATAATTTGGCCTGAAACCTTGTTTTCTGTAAGTAGGTGTAAGTAGCTCAGAGACGACCCCATACCTGCCCCCAGGTGTGCTTTCAATTGAAACTCTTTCAGTTAAACTGGATTTTTAGGTGTATCAATGTTTGGTTGGCTAAACGACTGTGTAAGGAGACAAATGCATTCCCTAATAATCATATCAACCAGCCATGGAATGTCAAAGCTGTATGAAAAGCTGTCATGTCTGCAGCGGTAAGGATTAGCCCATTTCTGCATATCTTGGTAGTATTTAATGTTCAGAAAACTGGGCATTTGCAATTGTAAATAATGCTTGACATAAGACCCCGAGATGTGCCAAGACACCGCTGTTTAGGATGGGATAATAAAAGATCTCAGTTAAACAATATACTTTACATAGCAGCCAGTGGCTCCTCTCTTATCCTAGGGAAGCTGAGTTAATCTTTCTCAAATCCTCAAGTAATTTATGCTTTTACTGATCCTTCAGACATTTCATTGGAAATCATGACAAATGATAAGGATTTAGGCGACAAGGTTTCATTTTTGCACTTAACAAAACAATCTTTACTGTGGTTGTATGTAAAAAGAATAATTAATCCTTCAATGGCAGCAGACAACAAGGTGTAGCAAAACTGCTGGTTTCTCCTGCAGGGAATTCATTTATTAAAACAATTTGAAAAGCCATTAACGTGTTTGAAGCTCTTACACACGTGCTATTTCTTAATGTGTTCTCTTTGTCTTAATTCTGTAATTATGACAGCAAATGATTAAATGAAGATTTCTTTATTAACAGGAATTGGCCGTTTAATCTGTGTCGACAGAATGCATGATATAATACATTTGTAGGGTCGAGATGCTGTGTTATCAAAATTACCGTATTATTTTTAATCAATTCTGCACTGATAACAGTTTTACTACCATATATTATTTCTTTCCCATATATTTCAAATGCAGCAAAATGTCACAGAACATATTTTGCATTAACTACCTGTGGCTGCTTCTAGCCTGTAGCCATGTAAGTTTCCCATGAGACAATCACAGGTGCATGCTATACAAAGTGTTTCCACAGCAATGCCTATTCTAGAAGAGTGCTCATTTGTCAGTTGGTATTGGACTTCTCTAGGACTGCATCAGCCATAGGCTTCTTTGTGAACCAGCTAGTGCTGTAGGTCATCCCTGCATGTCAGTAGAATCTGTGCTTACTGCATACACTGTCAACTGTCACATATTGTTTTAAGGCTGCTAAATCTAATTTTTCTGTTGAGCTAGATCCAATATGGACAATAATAATATGGATCTGTATAATATCAGCTCCTCTGACCAGTCTCAGGGTTAGGGTTACATCCTGATTTTCTTTTACAGTTATTTTTCTTTTTTTCAATGTTTAAGGTGATTCTTACCAAAAGGATTGACAACATAGCGGTTGTAAGAGATTTGACCAATTTGACAATTCCTGTACTGTTTTATTTGGCAAATATTATATATTTTATCAACTGTTGAGGTCAGAAACCTAAAAATGTCATAAAAAAGAAAAAATTTCAGGTACAAAATAAAAGAAAGACTGTAAAACGTTACTGCGCTTTGAGGTTGGTGCAAAAATTCTGCAATTCACATTTGCACAGATACACCATTCCAGAGGGGATCCTAAAAGATTAGAAGAGAAGCATCACTATAAAGAACAGTTAGGGGTCTTCCCTATAAAGGAAGTAAAAAGGTAGGAAGAGAGTTCAGCTGTCATATGGTAGAGAAAGAAGGCACATGAAGTTAGAAAAAAATCATAATGCATTGGTAATGCTTATTTTGTGGTTAAAAAAAACTATTATCTATCATCATTTGGGGCAAATTAGAAGTAACTTTTTTATGCGATATGATACATTTGTAAATGCATTATAGTGTATGTTTTTGATAGTTTGTTTTTGTTTTTAAAAGTTCATGTCCACCCCTCAAACTAAAATTTGCCCCAATGCTGGCCCCACAGTGTTAAAAAATCAGGTGTGGCCACACCAGACTGGAGCGACACCTTCTCTGTAGGGTTTCTCCATATCTGGTGTTTTCACTGGAGTTAGGAAATAGTGTTCAAGGTTCTTAACCTGGGCACAGAAAATAGTGGTTCCCTTTCGTCCCAGATCACAGCAATCTTTTATTCTAATCGACAGAATGGGTGGTCAGACACGCAGTTGGGTTCTCATTCATTCAGTTCATGATATATATTTGTATTAAGTTAGATCAACTGGACTTAAAGTTTGATATTTTAATTAATCCGACTGGCTTTCTCAATTCAGAATGACTTGAACAAGAATCTGTTGACAATTATGTACCCTGGAAAGTCCTAATTAGCATATCCAGATGTTAGGGACCTTCTGAATGCAAGGTGTGATTGCATTGTGGCTAAGAGGTGTTATAGGAACTGCCCAGGGTAAGGTGTCAAAACAGCACTGTACATGGCAGACTAGTTTTGACCCCCCCACACACACGTACCTCTATTCAGGCTGCCAACAGATTCTTGTACAATTGGATGACTAGTGAAAAGTCTTCAAGAACTAAACTATAAGTCCAATTGATCTACAGTAACTGAATACAACAGATAAACATATGCAAAAAGAGAAAAGTATAATTCTGTTTTGTTTGCTCATTCATACAGTGTCCTTACTCCCTAGGGAGCAGAACACAATCTATAGGTGCTGGTGTGTTCCATTTGGAAAGCTAGCAGCATACAACATGCAACCATGTAAATGTTGCCTGAACATCGCTATAAAAATGTACAATAATGTATGAATTACACTAGAGAGTCTAAGGCAATGATTTATTTATTGAAGTGTTCTGTTTAAATGTATTATGTTAACTATGGGTGGGTCTTTATGCATAAATATGTTAGAAATGGGCTCTACATTGTACATAATTGTTGCTCTGCAGGGTTCAGGGCTGACAATTAATGGGTTAGGGCTAGGTCTCACTTACATGTTTCTGATTTACATTGCCATTACAAATGGGAACTGTGATAGGCATTGACATTGAAATAACATTTCACTGCTTTGTCTGTCTCTCTATATCTATCTATTTATCTGGTACATGTTTATTTATACAAACATTACAACACCTGTATTGTAAGAAGGATTAGTCTATTTGCTTTGCAAAGGGAACTTGAAAACTAGAATAGATTATTAAGAGGAACTATATATTGTATGTTTGTCAATTATCCCTCTTCTAACCTCTAAATATACATCCAAACCTAATTTTACCCATTGTTTTATTTATGAGGTTTTCTGGTTGTAATGTCTAAAGACCTCACACATTTATGAGGGCCCATGTCTAACCTGATAGTTTGCTTTGAATGATCAAGTGCAGTGAGATCACATCAGATTTTACATCCAGTGAGTTTAAATATTCAGTATTCAGTTAGTCAAACAGTTGTAATGATTGTCCTTGCAAGGCTGAGCTGAAAGTAAAGCATAACATTTGTATTCTGTAATATGAAAATATTTTCCCAAGAACCCCAATATGATGTAAAATACCATGCCAGTAAATTGCATTAATGTAAATAAATTAATGTAAATGTGCCTAGCCACACTTCTAGACCTCAGTAACATGATTCTTTACCTGTTCTGTGATGGGATTGGTTACTAACTACTAGTTGGGGTGACCTCCTGTAACTAGTTCCTGCAGAAGCTTAGGAATGGTCATGAGCAAAGAATGGAATGGTCAATGACCAGTCTCTGTGATATTGGAGTTCTAGGAAATAAAGCACAAACCCCATATTAGTAAGGTAAATTTCCCATCACTCACATCACAATGAGAGTTAAGACACAAAGTACTTTTATGTCAAAGTGATCTAACTTCTGATCAGTGTTGTTCTGAGGCTTTAAATGTCCTTCAGACTACACACTTGGCTTAAAGGGCATGTCCACCCATTTTTAGAATTTTTGGTGTAGCCATAATACTTTTTGCAGAAACTCCCCCAATCATTACTTACCTTACCTCTCTCCTCTGACGTACTGTCCCGGCCCTCTGCTTGCATGAAACTGCAAGCAGAGGGCTGGACCGGCAGCCGTGTCCGTGATTCTGGCTATCCAGAACCTGAAAGTTCTGGCTAGGCACAGGGAGAGATTTGGCACAGGGAGAGAGGTAATGTGGCACAGGGAGAGAGGTAATGTAAGTAGACTTCGGGGAAAAAATGGGTTACACACTAGGGGGAGGGAGAGAAAAACGGGAGGGAGAGGGAGGGGGGGCGAGGGCTGCAGTGCGCATGGCAAAATTCTCTCGGAGGAAAGACAGTAGGTAGAGTCCTATATGGACTCTGCCAGGCTCCTGGTGGTCAGTTTTTGGGACTGTACAGGGACATTACAGGAGTACTGTTTGGAGCAGGGATGTAAGGTAAGGATTTTTATACACTACAGAGTAGGGCCAGTAGTGAGTTAAATTATAGTTTTGGGGGTGGACATGCCCTTTAAAGATGGGTATACACTTTCAGGATCTTTAAAAGATGACAGACAGAATCTGCAAGATTCTGTCTGTCATTTTCTAGCAATCACAGTACTCACAGTCTCGAGTGTTCCTCCTTTGACAATGTGAAGTATAGGGAGAACACTCGGGACTGCAGATTTCCCTCAGCCGTGGCTGACTCCCCATACTTTAGTACAGGGATACATCCGCGGCCGAGGGAAATTTTCTGGCATTTCTAAACAATCCCAAGGCAGACGGTGAATGTTTGCTGACCTCAGGAGTGATCAAAAATGCATTACCAAAGCTAATGATAAAGGCCTGGTACCATTGGTACTGACAGTAATAGCCATTTATCGTGTGTGTACCCACTTTTTTTTTTAAATGTAACTATTTAAATGACTTAAAGGACATGTAAACTGGGGCAAATCATTTTTTAACTAATCGCACAGTAATTAGGATTAATTACCAACAATCTTAAATCTGCTTTTGTTTTCTTTTTCTGACCTTCCTATCCCTTGTTTTTTAGCTCTGGGAGTTTTACTTTTTAAAGAGGGTGGGACACAGCTAGTCAGTAAAAATCTATTCTATAACAGTAAAGCTTTTTTCTCTATCACTGCATGGCTAATTGATTAAGCATTAAGATCAGAAAAGGGAATAAGCATTTTCTGTTGCTCTGTGCTCTTTCTGTGCAGATAAACCCAATCCTGCAGTTAGCTGCTGGCTGTATTAGTTAAGTCCCAATGTAGCACTGTACCTTAAGAAATCAATTACAAAGCCCCCTACTACACATACACACATTCAAACTCCTACAGCTAAAAGAAAATCTTACTTGATTCCAGCAGTAAATACAGCTCCCAGTGCTGCTTACCTACCTTCCCATAGCAAAGAGGTTTTACTTTCACTGTAACACAAAATCACTGGGTGAATGCTATTGGCTGTAGTGAGGCACAGATCATCTCCACTGCACATGCTCCACACTCTAGCTGTGCCTCAATTTTAGGAGGGGGTGGATACATAGAGAGGAGACATGCATATTAAATAGGAGGGAGATGAACAGGACATGAGGAGATCTAGTGACAGGGAGTACTGAGAGCAAAATGGGATCAAGTTCTTGACAGTGCTAAAAATATAGAAATTGATTAAGGCAAGTCATTTTTTTCACTTTAGTGTCCCTTTAAATAAATCATGGTGAAAATAGGCACAATGACTATCAAAAGCAGGGAGATTTTGCAATAGAAAATAAAAAAGCTTATATCAGTACCCTGTCCTAGTTCTAAAACACGCTTAAATAATTAAGATCTCAAACCTGATATTTCTTAGTATAAACAAATCTACAACTTAATGTGAAATTACATTTGCATTTTATTTAATTACATGTTCTTTTTCCTCCACTTCTTTGTTCATTTTATTCACTTTTTTTTTTTATCATAATGCTGCTGCCAAATTTGGCACATTGTATAAACTTTGTAAATGTAAGACAACTTATCTATTTAAAAAGTAAATTTCTAATCAAAAGCTTTGATGACTCCTACAATGAATGCATTTCTTTTGAAAGAGAAATTCGTATTTTCTTTGCATTAGATGCAAAATTAATTAGACATCTATCCACAAATCAGACTAGCAGTTACACCAAATGTCAGAGATATAAAAGCTTATTGAAATAATATTTGAGCTTTGGGATTCCATGCATCTTTGAAAGTTTCCCTCTTAGAAATGTTAGTTGAATGAATGCGGTTCTTAATAATAAAAGGAAGACAGCTTAGTGTTGGTAAAAATAATCAGTTCTTTTTATTTCATTGCAGACAGTGTTCAAAATCTTTGTTTCTTGAGAAGCCAATGTTTCCATGTGCACTCCATATAGAACGACAGAGTAAAACTAAATTTGGAAAAAAAAAACTATATGGATGTCTAATTATCTAGTTTCAGTGAGCCCAAGGCTGTTGGTCATAGCATAGAGTCTTTTTCTGTGTTAGAGAATTCAGTTCTGTTTCTGCAGCTTTATCCTGATGAAGAATTGTGATTGGGTTAACCTGAGGGTCCCCTCAGGCCATCCTAATAACAATGTGCAGATTGCATTTTTTAAGTCAATGGACAAAAAATAAGGCTCAACAGGTGATAGCCGACACCACACTGATATTTTGGCCTGACCAATCTTAAAGGGCCATTTAATATATTTAGTATTGGCTATGATTTACAGAAATGGCCATTTGCTTATAGCAACTGATTTCTTCTAAAAACCAAAGTGATTAGTAGCATTGGAAATTTTGGCTGATACAGTATTTGGATCCAATAAAAAAAAAATAGGAACTGGGTGGGAAAAAGTGAAATGTTCATATGTATTCAGCCAAAAAATCAACAGCTAAAAACAAAACAGTAAAAAAAAAAAATATATATATATTTATATTTTTAGCTGTACACACTAATTTTATCCCTCAAGTATTAGTTAAAGGGCATGTCCACCCTTGAAATTTTTTTTTTATATAACATTCCCCCTGTCCCCCCAGCCCCAACCGCTATATTTTTATTATTAGAAAGTGCCCCAAACTTTACTTACCTTCCCTCTTTCCTCCGCCGCACTGCCAGGCCCTCTGCTTGCGAGAAAATGCAAGCAGAGGGGTGGGACCGGCAGTCACGTCTGTGATTGACTGAGCGGCAGCCAATCACGGACGCGGCTGCCGGGAGTTCAGTGTGGCGAGGGAAAGAGGGAAGGTAAGTAATGTTTGGGGCACTTTCTTAAAATAAAAATATAGCGGTTGGGGCTGGGGGGACAGGGGAATGTTATATGGAAGGATTTCATTCTAGGGGGAGGGAATCCTAATCGGAGGGGGAGGGAGGGGGAAAGGGCTGCAGTACGCATGCCAAACTTCTCCCAGGGCCAGGTAGGAGGCAAAGTTTTATAGGGACTCTGCTATTCTCCTGGTGGGCAGTTTTTGGGACTTTGGGGGGGACTACAGGAGAACCATATTTAGCTGGGATGTGAGGTAAGGATTTTTATTACACTACATGATGGGGCCATTACTGGGGGGGATTATAGTTTTGGGGGTGGACATGCCCTTTAATACTCTTTGCTGAATCGAAAGAAGGAACCCATAAGAGAGCATACTGTATAAAAGCAGAGTGCAAAGGATTTAAAGGGTATGTCCACCCTTAAACATGATTTTTAATATGCTGCTCCCCCATGTCCCCCAGCCCCAACCGCATAAATATTTTTTTCAGAAAGCCCCCCAAACTCTTACTTACCTCCCCTCGTTCCTCCGCCGCACTGCTGGCCCTCTGCTTGCAGAATGCAAGCAGAGGGGGGGACCGGCAGTCGCGTCTGTGATTGGCTGAGCGGCAGCCAATCACGGACGCGGCTGCCTGCGTCATTCAGTGCAGCGGAGGAAAGCGGAGAGGTAGTAAGAGTTTGGGAGCTTTTTGAAAAAAAAAATATGCGGTTGGGCTGGGGGACATGGGGGGCAGCATATTAAGGGGGGTTTGCGCTAGGGGAGGATAGTAGAACGGAGGAGGGAGAAGAAGGGAGAAGGGCTGCATGCGCATGCAAATATCACCGAGGCTAATAGCAGGCAGACCTGCTAGCCTCCTGGTGGTTAGTTTTGGAGACTTTGGGGGGGGTTTACAGGAGAACCCTATGGAGCTGGGATGTGAGGTAAGGATTAAACTACACTACATGGTGGGGCCAGTAGTTGGGGGATTATAGTTTTGGGGGTGGACATGCCCTTTAAGTAAGACTTGAAAAACCAAGCAAGTCATTTCTACTAAGATTTTGTTAAGGTATCTATACTCGAAAAAAATAGAATTTTAAAAAATAACTTTAGATACAGCAGATCCCACTACTTGGGATTTTTTTCTGTTTTTAAATCTGAGCTGTAGATTCTGAGAAATTATAATTTGAAATCTTAGCATTTACATGGAAAGACCTGTCACTCCAGAACAGATATTATATTTGCCTGACCTTTTAGGCTGGGTACACATGGCTGGACTATTGTGCCCCGACCGAGCGCTTGCTACAAGTGAGTGATCAGCTGGGACAAATGTCCGTCAGTCATGTCAAATTCATCCGCAAAATCGATCGTGTGGTTCCATAGGGAACCCACGATCGGCCGAAATTTTATAACGCGTCTCTTCTTCCGATCCAGATGAACAACAATCGATGTCGGTCACGGCTGCCCGCCCCACACCAGCCGATATTTTCGGCTGGCGACCGAAAGTGTTGTGAATCGGTCGGTTTGTGTGTACCCAGACGTACTAGGTCTTTGTCTGTCTGGCAGCACACTTTTTGCAACAATTAAGAGAAACCAGCAGAGAAATTGGCAGGGGGGGAGAGGGAGATTGTGTAAGCAGAGCAGTGTCCGTGGTGCTGTGCAGAACCTAAAAGTGTCGCAGAAACTGCAAGCAGGGGGCCGGACCGGCAGCCGTGTCTGTGATTGGCTGAGAGGCAGCCATCACGGACGCGCTACCGGTAGTTCAGAATGGCAGAAGATGAGGGAAGCTAAGTAAAGATTGGGGGAGTTTCTGGAGATAATATAATCGGTTGGGGCTGGGGGAGGAAGCCTTGCAATATATCCAAAGGGTTTTGTTGCTAGGGGGATGGAGACCAAAACGGGAGGGAAGGGAGGTGGGGGGAAAACTGCAAATTAGCAAAGTCTCCGGAGGAGACCAGAGGCAGAGTCCTATATGGACTCTGCTAGGCTCCTGGTAGACAGTTTTTTGACTTTGGGGAAACATTGCAGGAGAACCATTGGAGCTGGGATGTAAGGTAAGGATTTTATGCACTACAGAGTGGGGCCAGTATTGGGTGAAATGATGTTTTGGGGGTGGACATGCCCTTTAAAGCTAGGGCACCAGGCAGCAAACTGCGATCAAGAGGGAAGGAGAGGGGGAAAGGGCTGCAGTGGACAACCAGAAACCTCTCAGGGGAAAGGTAAGAGGCAAAAACATTTTTACTCATAGCCAGGCTCCCACTTTCTGGGATTTTGGACAGACATTGCAGGAGAACCATTTGGAACAGAGAGGTAAGTTAAGGATTTTTAAACACTGCACAGTGGAGCCAGTAGTGGGGGAAATTTTTGTTTTGGGGGTGGACATGTCCTTTAAAAATTAAGATTTTTCTTTGGTAATAAAAAGATTTATTATATTGTGTGTTAATTTTCTGCTTTAATTCTGCTTTTGTGTAAAAAAACTATATTCCTTTTTATTCCGTTTTCCTTGTTTATGGAAAACAAACACCTCTAGCAAGCTGCCTTCACACATATACCGGCAGATCCTCTTCCTCATCTAGTGAATCAACCAGTGTCTACTTCCCTATTGTTCCTTCGGCAGGGAGTCAACATGTTTTACAACTCCTGACACTTTTCTTGTTTCCTGTTTTTTTTGTTGTTGAGCGGTTGCAGCCGGTAAAGGCACAGCTGCATGGCAATTTGTATTAATGTTAATGCATATTACCATTGTGTATTGGACAATATGTATTGAAATCTATTTCCCATTACCGTACATATAGTGATTGGATGTGCTAAGCAGCTGTTTTATGCACAGAACGCACCCATGTTCCTTTCATAGCTGTGTGATGTGTGTTCAGTCATGCTGTGGAGATGCAAGTTATTAAGATCTGAACAAGAATTTTGCTGAGACAGACACAGTACACATGATGAATTTGGGACAAAATGTCTTTTAATTTCTCTGCTGTTTCCAGATGTCGTTATGTGTAAATATAAATATATATATTCACTGGCTTATTCTCATTAATGATGTAGACATTTCCTGAAAAAGATTCAGTTTGATTCAACATATATACAAAAAGAGGAGGATCCAGGAATAGACTAGAACCAAATATATGTAATATATGTTATAGCATATGTTTATATGAGTTTATTTAATTGGTCTAAATGTGTCCTACATATAGATACCACAATTTACCTCTGGAGTCGGTAGCAATGTTGAGAATTCTGTACATTTATAGCATTTTCTGATTTCTGCAGGTATCTTTTGGTTTCTGACAGCTCAGTTTTCATTAGAAAGTGATTGTGGGCATGTTACCCCTGTAGGTACTTGATACTCTGTCAGAAGGGTAGGGAGGGGGTGAGATAACTCACTGAACATGTGCTGGGTTCAGGACACACTATAAAAATCTAGTGCAGTATACTGTACAACCATCCTTTACATATATATATATAATATAACAATCAACGAAGGCGATCAGCACTCCATACTCCGCAATCGCCCGGGTGCACCTCGAGGAGGTAATACATGAAAGAAGTCAGAGAGCACTCTCGGACTAAATAAAACGTAACTTTTATTATAAACATATAAATAATATATAATAATAATATAATGATATATTATTTATATCATGTTATAATAAAAGTTACGTTTTATTTAGTCCCGAGAGTGCCCTCTGACTTCGTTCATGTATATATATATATAAATAATATATATATATATGAGCCACCATCAAGAAAGCACTCGTGGGACTTGTATCAGTGCAAAAAGTTTTACTACGTGAACATCAACGTGTTTCGGCGAGACTTACGCCGTCCTCAGGATGGCATAAGTCTCGCCGAAGCGCATTGATGTTCATGTAGTAAAACTTTTTGCACTGATACAAGTCCCACGAGTGCTTTCTTGATGGTGGCTCATATGTTGATGTTCATAAAGCACCGGGGCAGTCGGCTTTGACAGCGAGAGTGTGGGTAACTAGGAGTGGATATATATATATATTTTTTTTTAAGTTTAGGCTTACCAAAGCAGCAACGCAATGCCTTATATAATACCACTGTAGTATTTTTATTACTAAAGCTTCAAGAAAATACATTGTAGTATGAGTTTACTGTTAAAATGTGATTGACAGTGGTAATCACAAGACTGTAAGGGTCCTTTAGTAATCATAATACTAGATTATCCTGATTAAATGTTCCATTTACTTGTGTGGGCTGATTATATACATTTATATTAGTTGAATTCGCCCTTGACTCTAATCTTCAACCACTTCAATAGGAAGCAGTTAATGTGTGTCTGCAGAGAGCAGGCAGCAAAGAGAGACATCTCTTAAATTTTCATTTTGTTTTGTTAGGAAAATGTCTTATCAGCAATAATCAAATGGCTGGCATTTCACCCAAGAATTGTGACTCTTACATGTACTGTAATTGTATTAATGGCAGGTCATTTTAGCACTTTGTGAATTTGTTACAGGATTGCACGCTCGAGAATTGCTGTCAAATTAGGCAAAAATTGCTCACCCGTCAAGTAACACACCTTCGTACTTGCAGACTGATAGCTTTATACAGACATTTTTGACTGCTAATGTTGGAGAACATACTTTCTTTCAGATCTTTTTACCCATTTGTGGCCAATTTCCCATAAGTACTCTTGTCCTTTCTTTGAACTGTGAAATCTAATAATTCAACATGCCATGAGAATAGAATATGAACACTTTGAGGTACAAATGAACAGCCACATATAAAAGCACTTGACAAATTAAAGAGCCTTGGGGACATGTCTAGGCCAGTCTATTCAATGTGTAACATGCTTTAATAAGAAATAATTTTTTAAAAATCTTAAAATTATTTTCAAAGCTAAACCAGAACAATATACATTTAATTTTACAGCAGCCATCCAACAGTTTATTTAACAGTTTAAATACATTTCCAACATTCAATAGCCTCTGGCTACCTGTTAAGGCAGGCATTGTTATTCAGTCACTTATTGAGGGCTATAGGTTGGAATTGAGTTTTATTTTTAAAGCAGATAACATTATTTGTAGACAACTTTTTGTTATGTGTATATAATGGAGTATTTTTTTGTTATTTTTAGAAACTGAACTTTTGAGAAAACAAAATTTACTTTGCAATGTTGCACAATAGGCATTTCAATGTTGTTGTTTATATGTTTATTCATGATCCTAGCAGGGGTGTCTCTAGGATTTTTGGCACCTGAGACAAACCTTGAATGCCGCCATCGAGGCAGGGTGGGCGCAGCTAGCTATTTGGTCAATTTGAAATTAGCATCACTGAGGTATTTATTTACACAATTTACACAGTTATTTATAAATAGACATTTGCCACCAAGTCAAGGTAGACTCTTTTAGCAGGGCCCTAACTAACCTACTATCTAACATTTACACCTCATATTGCATCAGCCCCTCCATTTCTAACTTTATATAAAATAAATGTTCCTAAGGGCATCAGTGCACATATAGCATTAGACTGTCTATAGGCCAACCATACATAAGGGTCTATTGTGGCAAATATACTAATGTTTTAAGTTTAATAATAATAGTGAGGACAGCGAAATAGACAGTAAAGAACCTATACAGTGAGAACAGACAGTAAAGGTCCCATACAAGAGAATAACAGTAAAGGTCCCATACAGAGAGAATAACAGTAAATGTCCCATACAGATAGAACAACAGTAAAGGTCCCATACAGTGAGAACAGACAGTAAAGGTCCCCCATGAAACAGTCAGTAAAGGTCCCATACAGTGCGAACAGACAGTAAAGATCCCAGACAGTGAGAACAGACAGTAAGGTCCCAGACAATGAGAACACACAGTAAAGGTCCTATATAGTGAGAACAGACTGTAAAGGTCCCATACAGTGAGACAGACAGTAAAAGTCTCATACAGTGAGAATACAGTAAAGGTCCCATACAGTGAGAAACAGACAGTAAAGGTCCCAGACAAGAACAGAAGTAAAGGTCCCAGCAGTGAGAACAGACAGTAAAGGTCCCAGACGTGAGAACAGATAGTAAAGGTCCTTATAGTGAAACAGACCGTAAAGGTCCCATACAGTGAGAACAGACAGTAAAAGTCCCATACAGTGAGAATAGACAGTAAAGGTCCCATACAGTGAAACAGACAGTAAGGTCCCATACAGTGAGAACAGACAGTAAAGGTCCCATCCAGTGAAAATAGACAGTAAAGGTTCCAGTGAGAACAGATAGTAAAGGTCCCATACATATTTTTTTATATATATATCTTATAATTATCCTCTATCTCTCACACCCTATTTGTCTCCTGCACTTTCATTATGGAAATATCCCACATAGAAATAAGATTTATTTAAGTCTATATGGGAGTGTTTAATTCACAAACTAAAATACTTTTATTTCTGACAAGATCCAACTTATTGCATTGACACTTTAGTTTTTGGCTGTAGATATCTGTTTAACAAATTTTTGCAGCTTTTTTCTCCCCTTACATTACTTTCTAAAGGTTCCAAGTACAGTTCATCCATTTCCGATGCTTGAGCAGTAATGTGTTAATATGTTTAAAAATAGCAAACAATTAAATATACTTATAACTGTAGCTTTGTCTGTTTATCACTGAAGACACAACACTCAATTGTGACATGTGATCTAACACAGTCATTTTGAATTCTATCGAAGATGACCTTTAACACACTTAAATATACAAAACTTTTACTAGAACAGAAAAGGTTACTAGATATTAAAAAAACTGTGAGGGAGTAGCCAAAATTGTAGTTCAAATAGCAAAGCCTTTGACAGTACAGTATCAAGATAAAGATTCCCAAGGAACCTATTCAAGCAGAAGAAACTATTGAAAGAAAGAAGTCTGAGGAAAAAGTATGAATATCAATACAGAAATGCAATTGTAGATGTCCACGTTTATATTGTGAAGGTCACAAAATCTTACTGATTGATTCCAACCAATTTCACCTAATGTCCCGGTAATGATTGATCTTATTTCAGTACTTTTAAAGCTTCATTGAGCACATATCCACTCATTTGATAAAAAAACACAGGTCAGCTAAGGGTGTCTAACCTACTGTATAATAGAAATAAACCCTTCTTTTTATTTTTACCAATGAATAGGCACATAAAACATTTTCTTTAGAAATGTGAAATAGCTTTGTGCCTTAGGCACAATTCAGTTTTGATCTGAAATGACTAATCTGTAAACCTACTGCTTTCTTTAGTAAAATAAGAAACATAGAATTTTTTATCTTTTAAATTATCCATTTCCTTTAAGTGTCCTTAGATATGCCGACAGAGAATATTTTTGCCTCCATCTGCCAAAAAATCAATAGAATGGCTTAACCAAGGTAAAGGACGAAGTCATACCTCCTGTTCATACCTCCTGTTCTGTAATTAATCAGGAGTAGGCAGAAAAACTTGTAAATTTACCCACATTGTGTGCCTCTGCTGCATCCGTGCTATACTAGTATGGATAGTCAGTAACTATCACAGGAAGTAGTGGAGGAGCATAATCGCAGGTAAGTTTACAATTTCCCCCGGCCTGCTGCCTTAGATTAATTGAAGAACATATCTGTTTGTATTTAATTAGATTAACTGAACTTGAAGTTTAGTTCTTGAAGACGTTTCACTTCATCCCGACTGGCTTTCTCAATTCAGAATGACTTGTACAAGAATCTGTGGCAATTATGTACCCTGGAAAATCATAATTAGCATATCACAGCCAATGTTAAGGGCGTGATTGGTTGGCTAAGAGGTGTTATAGGAAGCCCAGAGTAAGGTGTCAAAACAGCATTGTACATAGCAGTTTGGTGTCGAAACCCCCCCCCCCCCACACACACACACACCTCTATATTGGCAAAGAAACATGACTGGTTCAAGAGAGGTGTTAAGGTGGCCATTTATGTGAAAATAAAGAAACCAAGCCTAAAGGGGGGGGGTTCAGCAACTGTCTGCCATGTACAATGCTGTTTTGATATCTTACTCTGGGCGTTCCTATAACACCTCTTAGCCTTTATCCAATCCCGCCCTTAACACTTGGCTGTGATATGCTAATTGGGATTTTCCAGGGTACATAATTGCCACAGATTCTTGTACAAGTCATTCTGAATTGAGAAAGCCAGTCGGATGACTAGCGAAATGTCTTCAAGGACTAAACTTCAAGCCCAGTTGATCTAATTGAATACAACAGATATACCATGACCTGGATGAATGAGAACCTTCACAAGCACAATTGAAGAACAGGAGGTATGATTTAGCTCCTTTACCTTGTTTATGCCAGCAATAAAAAACACAATCCATGTTTCTAAACTGTCTGTTTATTTATAGGGTAGGATCAGGTAAAGTCAATAAAACTGTAATAAAGTATCCATGGACACACATGCAACATACAGTGTTTGCTTTCGTCCATTTGTAGATCTAGGTAAGGAAATCTTATGGAGGCTGTCCCTCAGAAAAAAATAACAGATAGCTAAGTTCATCATAATTATTTTTATTGTGTCTGTGATTTAACAGGGGGGTTAACTGCCAGGCCCCTGTGACCAATGAAAGATCAGCCTGCCCTGTAGATGAAGCAGGTGGGGGGCTTTATAGCTTTGCAGTGTTCTCAGTACTTTTTCCTATGTTAAAATACATCAGCCACTATGTGTCACAAAGATGAAAAGCACGTCTCCTTCCTTTAAAAATCCGCCAATCACATAGTTTAATTTTCTGAGCTTTGGCTATTGTGTTTAACAGCTTAGCCATGGTTAGTAGGTTAGTGAATCAGCACAATTTCTGGTGTTTTCCAGAATCTCCCTGTGCAGATAGTAAAAAAATGTTTATTTTGTGCAGAGTGGCTGCATCTTAGCGTGCATTGAATTCCTGACAAATACATCACTAATCTTCAAGAAACAAGAGCTTGTCAAGAATGTGTTTACCCTTACCCTTAAATCATTCTAAAGTTTAAACCAGAAAGCACATATTGTAAATAATTCTATTGCACCTCTGTTATTCCAAGGAATGTGATATTTATTTTGAGTGCCTGTTTTTTCCCCATTTTACTTCTTCATTTATGTTTCTTGTAGACCTCCTGCTGCTAAGTTCAAATATTAAACACATTTAACCATAAAATAATATATGCTATTTGATGCTCAAGCTATATACCGTAGTAGGATTTCATGGTTTCATGGCTATCCATCCATTGAATGTGCTGTGTGTGTGAACTTTTATGCAGAGCTCTGTCGCCTTCAATCTGTTTGTACAGCTGATGTTTCTACTTAGTCATCTGTGACTAATATTTAAGTAGTAGGAAATAGAATTCAGCTCCCTATTACTTTGCTGTATAGCAACTTCTCTAAGAGGAAGACATTCATGAATGAGCAGTGATGTTATATGAAATTTTCCATATTTTGCTGAATAAGTCTTTTTGCACAGTATTGTAGTAGCTGAGGTTAGGTTAAGGCACAAGCAGGCCGGGTAAGTAAAAACAAGGCGTAATGTGACACTAAGTGATTGTTACTATGGCAGAGATTGTTTTACATTACAGGAATATAAAATTCCCTAAATAGGACTATTTCCCAGCTGTGCTAATTGTCTTCTCCTTCCCTACGCTTCTTCCATTATTGCTTTGCTCATCAGACATTCTGAGGTAACTGGGGATGGTATTACTTAGAATTTTATGATATATTTGTATAGTTACTATTAGTTTTCCAAAGTACTTTGTATCACTGTGTATATCACATCAAAATGCTATACATTAGCTCTTACCTGCACACCGATCCTGCGTCATTTAAACAATTCTGCAGCAACCGCCTTTCCAGATTTTCGTGGCGACATACGATTGCGGGGTCCCTTCTGCCACATTTATTTTGCGGTCATATATCATCGCAAAGATTATCCGGAACGATTGATGGCACAGTCTGCAGGTAAGTGCTATCTTATGGGCACCTAAAGGATTTCATTCCTAATGTGTCAAGGCACAACACAGTTATTTTATATATATATGTATATATACCTATGTATGAAACTTTATTTCTAAAATTTTAATTTATCAGTTTTGATTGCTTGCACGTATCCCCTTGTTTTATAATGTATGGCACTGCGTACCCAAGTGGTATAAAACTATACATACATACATTTGTAAATCCATGTGTAAAAATGAATAACTACAGTAATTTACCCCAGAATTTATTATGTGAAAACATAAGTTCCCGCGCAGCTGTAACTCTGGCCTTTAGAATACTTTCTTTGCTACTACAAGTGTTAACAGTTCTTTATCTCAGTGTGCCTTTAAGATGGAAAGCTGGATTGATATTATATAGTAACTGCATGATCTTGGTTCTGTTCATATCTTCTTTTATTATAGGGTTATAGTAAGTCCCCTAATAACCCCTTAATATGTCTAATAGAAAAGCACACTTTTGTCTCCATTACTGTCTTGTCACCCTTCAAAGATAATGTGAGAGGGTGCAGAAGGTTGATTTCTGCGGTCCCTTAGGGAATGAAAAACAGGCTCTTTGTTAAAGGATTCTGAAATAAATTAGGCAACAGGAACACCCAGCCCTTTTATGATAAATTTTCTGCTCAATGACTATTGAATTATCCCACATTTTCATTAAAAAAATTATAATTGGCTAGTGACCACTTAAGCATCCTTTTTTAGTATTCTATATTCCTTGAAAGCATTGGTGATGTCTCCCCTAACGATGAACCTAATTAAAGAAAGCATTTAACAGTAGTTGGCAAATTACTAAAAGTAAAATCTCATTGTCTTGAGCTTTTTTTTTTCTTTTGGCTGATGTCTTCTAGTGTCAGCATGTTTGATGTGCGTTTAAACAGTCCTTATGGGACAATTAAATTAGGCCAGGCCCTCTGCTTGCGAGAAAATGCAAGCAGAGGGGTGGGACCGGCAGTCACGTCTGTGATTGACTGAGCGGCAGCCAATCACGGACGCGGCTGCCGGGAGTTCAGTGTGGCGGAGGAAAGAGGGAAGGTAAGTAATGTTTGGGGCACTTTCTTAAAATAAAAATATAGCGGTTGGGGCTGGGGGGACAGGGGGAATGTTATATGGAAAGGATTTCATTCTAGGGGGAGGGAATCCTAATCGGGAGGGGGAGGGAGGGGGAGAAGGGCTGCAGTACGCATGCCAAACTTCTCCCAGAGGCCAGGTAGGAGGCAAAGTTTTATATGGACTCTGCTATTCTCCTGGTGGGCAGTTTTTGGGACTTTGGGGGGACTACAGGAACCATATTTAGCTGGGATGTGAGGTAAGGATTTTATTACACTACATGATGGGGCCATTACTGGGGGGATTATAGTTTTTGGGGTGGGAATGCCCTTTAATACTCTTTGCTGAATCGAAAGAAGGAACCCATAAGAGAGCATACTGTATAAAAGCAGAGTGCAAGGATTTAAAGGGTATGTCCACCCTTAAACATGATTTTTAATATGCTGCTCCCCCATGTCCCCCAGCCCCAACCGCATAAATATTTTTTTCAGAAGCCCCCCAAACTCTTACTTACCTCCCCTCGTTCCTCCGCCGCACTGCTGGCCCTCTGCTTGCGAAATGCAAGCAGAGGGCGGGACCGGCAGTCGCGTCTGTGATTGGCTGAGCGGCAGCCAATCACGGACGCGGCTGCCGGTCATTCAGTGCAGCGGAGGAAAGCGGAGAGGTAAGTAAGAGTTTGGGGAGCTTTTTGAAAAAAAAATATGCGGTTGGGCTGGGGACATGGGGGGCAGCATATAAGGGGGTTTGCGCTAGGGGAGGGATAGTAGAACGGGAGGGAGGGAGGGAGAGGGAGGGGGAGGGGGGGGGAGAAGGGCTGCAGTGCGCATGGCAAATATCTACCGGAGGCTAGATAGCAGGCAGAGACCTGCTAGCCTCCTGGTGGTTAGTTTTGAGACTTTGGGGGGGGGGTTTACAGAGAACCCTATGGAGCTGGGATGTGAGGTAAGGATTAAACTACACTACATGGTGGGGCCAGTAGTTTGGGGGGATTATAGTTTTGGGGGTGGACATGCCCTTTAAGTAAGACTTGAAAAACCAAGCAAGTCATTTCTACTAAGATTTTGTTAAAGGGTATCTATACTCGAAAAAAATAGAATTTTAAAAAATAACTTTAGATACAGCAAGATCCCACTACTTGGGATGTTTTTCTGATTTTAAATCTGAGCTGTAGATTCTGAGAAATTATAATTTGAAATCTTAGCATTTACATGGAAAGACCTGTCACTCCAGAAGCAGATATTATATTTGCCTGACCTTTTAGGCTGGGTACACATGGCTGGACTATTTGTCCCGACCGAGCGCTTGCTACAAGTGAGTGATCAGCTGGGACAAATGTCCGTCAGTCATGTCAAATTCATCCGCAAACAATCGATCGTGTGGTTCCATAGGGAACCACACGATCGGCCGAAATTTTATAACGCGTCCGTTCTTCCGATCCAGATGAACAAACAATCGATGTCGGTCACGGCTGCCCGCCCCACACCAGCCGATATTTTCGGCTGGCCGACCGAAAGTGTTGTGAATCGGTCGGTTGTGTGTACCCAGACGTACTAGGATCTTTGTCTGTCTGGCAGCACACTTTCTGCAACAATTAAGAGAAACAGCAGAGAAAAGATGGCAGGGGGGAGGGAGAGGGAGATGTGTAAGCAGAGCAGTGTCCGTGGTGAGGCTGTGCAGAACCTAAAAGTGTCGCAGAAACTGCAAGCAGGGGGCCGGACCGGCAGCCGTGTCTGTGATTGGCTGAGAGGCAGCCAATCACGGACGCGGCTACCGGTAGTTCAGAATGGCAGAAGATAGAGGGAAGCTAAGTAAAGATTGGGGGAGTTTCTGGAGATAATAATAATGCGGTTGGGGCTGGGGGAGGAAGCCTTGCAATATATCCAAAGGGTTTTGTTGCTAGGGGGATGGAGACCAAAACGGGAGGGAGAGGGAGGTGGGGGGAAGAACTGCAAATTAGCAAAGTCTCCCGGAGGAGAGACAGGAGGCAGAGTCCTATATGGACTCTGCTAGGCTCCTGGTAGACAGTTTTTTGGACTTTGGGGGAACATTGCAGGAGAACCATTTGGAGCTGGGATGTAGGTAAGGATTTTATGCACTACAGAGTGGGGCCAGTATTGGGGAAATGATAGTTTTGGGGTGGACATGCCCTTTAAAGCTAGGGCACCAGGCAGCAAACTGCGATCGAGAGGGAAGGAGAGGGGGAAAGGGCTGCAGTGGACAAGCCAGAAACCTCTCAGGGGAAAGGTAAGAGGCAAAAACATTTTTACTCATAGCCAGGCTCCCACTTTCTGGGATTTTGGACAGACATTGCAGGAGAACCATTTGGAACAGAGAGGTAAGGTAAGGATTTTTAAACACTGCACAGTGGAGCCAGTAGTGGGGGAAATTTTTGTTTTGGGGGTGGACATGTCCTTTAAAAATTAAGATTTTTCTTTGGTAATACAAAGATTTATTATATTGTGTATGTTATATTTCTGCTTTAATTCTGCTTTTGTGTAAAAAAAACTATATTCCTTTTTATTCCGTTTTCCTTGTTTATGGAAAACAAACACCTCTAGCAAGCTGCCTTCACACATATACCGGCAGATCCTCTTCCTCATCTAGTGAATCAGACCAGTGTCTACTTCCCTATTGTTCCTTCGGCAGGGAAGTCAACATGTTTTACAACTCCTGACACTTTTCTTGTTTCCTGTTTTTTTGTTGTTGAGCGGTTGCAGCCGGTAAAGGCACAGCTGCATGGCAATTTGTATTAATGTTAATGCATATTACCATTGTGTATTGGACAATATGTAGTGAAATCTATTTCCCATTACCGTACATATAGTGATGTGGATGTGCTAAGCAGCTGTTTTATGCACAGAACGCACCCATGTTCCTTTCATAGCTGTGTGATGTGTGTTCAGTCATGCTGTGGAGATGCAAGTTATTAAGATCTGGAACAAGAATTTTGCTGGAGGCAACAGTACACATGATAGGAATTTGGGACAAAATGTCTTTTAATTTCTCTGCTGTTTCCAGATGTCGTTATGTGTAAATATAAATATATATATTCACTGGCTTATTCTCATTAATGAATGTAGACATTTCCTGAAAAAGATTCAGTTTGATTCAACGAAATATATACAAAAAGAGGAGGATCCAGGGAATAGACTAGAACCAAAATATATGTAATATATGTTATAGCATATGTTTATATGAGTTTATTTAATTGGTCTAAATGTGTCCTACATATAGATACACAATTTACCTCTGGAGTCGGTAGCAATGTTGAGAATTCTGTACATTTATGTCATTTTCTGATTTCTGCAGGTATCTTTTGGTTTCTGACAGCTCAGTTTTCATTAGAAAGTGATTGTGGGCATGTTACCCTGTAGGTACTTGATAGCTCTGTCAGAAGGGTAGGGAGGGGGTGAGATAACTCACTGAACATGTGCTGGGTTCAGGACACACTATATAAAATCTAGTGCAGTATACTGTACAACCATCCTTTACATATATATATATATATATATATACAATCAACGAAGGCGATCAGCACTCCATACTCATAGCATCGCCCGGGTGCACCCTGAGGAGGATAATACATGAAAGAAGTCAGAGAGCACTCTCGTGACTAAATAAAACGTAACTTTTATTATACATGATATAATAATATATAATATAATATATATGATATATTATTTATATCATGTTATAATAAAAGTTACGTTTTATTTAGTCCCGAGAGTGCCCTCTGACTTCGTTCATGTATATATATATATATAATATATATATATATATATATATGAGCCACCATCAAGAAAGCACTCGTGGGACTTGTATCAGTGCAAAAAGTTTTACTACGTGAACATCAACGTGTTTCGGCGAGACTTACGCCGTCCTCAGGATGGCATAAGTCTCGCCGAAGCGCATTGATGTTCATAGGTGTACACTTTTTGCACTGATACAAGTCCCACGAGTGCTTTCTTGATGGTGGCTCATATGTTGATGTTCGTAAAGCACCGGGGCAGTCGGCTTTGACAGCGAGAGTGTGGGTAACTAGGAGTGGATATATATATATATTTTTTTTAAGTTTAGGCTTACCAAAGCAGCAACGCAATGCCTTATATAATACCACTGTAGTATTTTTATTACTAAAGCTTCAAGAAAATACATTGTAGTATGAGTTTACTGTTAAAATGTGATTGACAGTGGTAATCACAAGACTGTAAGGGTCCTTTAGTAATCATAATACATAGATTATCCTGATTAAATGTTACATTTACTTGTGTGGGCTGATTATATACATTTATATTAGTTAGAATTCGCCCTTGACTCTAATCTTCAACCACTTCAATAGGAAGCAGTTAATGTGTGTCTGCAAGAGAAGCAGGCAGCAAAGAGAGACATCTCTTAAATTTTCATTTTGTTTTGTTAGGAAAATGTCTTATCAGCAATAATCAAATTGGCTGGCAGTTCAACCAAGAATTGTGACTCTTACATGTACTGTAATTGTATTAATGGCAGGTCATTTTAGCACTTTGTGAATTTGTTACAGGATTGCACGCTCGAATTGCTGTCAAATTAGGCAAAAAATGCTCACCCGTCAAAGTAACACCTTCGTACTTGCAGACTGATAGCTTTATACAGACATTTTTGACTGCTAAGTGTTGGAGAACATACCTTTCTTTCAGATCTTTTTACCCATGTGTGGCCAATTTCCCATAAGTACTCTTGTCCTTTCTTTGAACTGTGAAATCTAATAATTCAACATGCCATGAGAATAGAATATGAACACTTTGAGGTACAAATGAACAGGCACAATATAAAAGCACTTGACAAATTAAAGAGCCTTTGGGGACATGTCTAGGCCAGTCTATTCAATGTGTAACATGCTTTAATAAGAAATCAATTTTTTAAAAATCTTAAAATTATATTTCAAAGCTAAACCAGAACAATATACATTTAATTTTACAGCAGCCATCCAACAGTTTATTTAACAGTTTAAATACATTTCCAACATTCAATAGCCTCTGGCTACCTGTTAAGGCAGGCATTGTTATTCAGTCACTTATTGAGGGCTATAGGTTGGAATTGAGTTTTATTTTTAAAGCAGATAACATTATTTGTAGACATACTTTTTGTTATATGTGTATATAATGGAAGTATTATTTTGTTATTTTTAGAAACTGAACATTTTGAGAAAACAAAATTTACTTTGCAATGTTGCACAATAGGCATTTCAATGTTGTTGTTTATATGTTTATTCATGATCCTAGCAGGGGTGTCTCTAGGATTTTTGGCACCTGAGACAAACCTTGAATGCCGCCATCGAGGCAGGGTGGGCGCAGCTAGCTATTTGGTCAATTTGAAATTAGCATCACTGAGGTATTTATTTACACAATTTACACAGTTATTTATAAATAGACATTTGCCACCAAGTCAAGGTAGACTCTTTTAGCAGGGCCCTAACTAACCTAACTATTCTAACATTTACACCTCATATTGCATCAGCCCCTCCATTTCTAACTTTATATAAAATAAATGTTCCTAAGGGCATCAGTGCACATATAGCATTCTGACTGTCATATAGGCCAACCATACATAAAGGGATTTCTAGTGTGCAAATATACTAATGTTATTAGAGTTTAATAATAATAGTGAGGACAGCGAGAATAGACAGTAAAGAACCCATACAGTGAGAACAGACAGTAAAGGTCCCATACAGAGAGAATAGACAGTAAAGGTCCCATACAGAGAGAATAAACAGTAAATGTCCCATACAGATAGAACAAACAGTAAAGGTCCCATACAGTGAGAACAGACAGTAAAGGTCCCCCATGAGAACAGTCAGTAAAGGTCCCATACAGTGCGAACAGACAGTAAAGATCCCAGACAGTGAGAACAGACAGTAAAGGTCCCAGACAATGAGAACACACAGTAAAGGTCCTATATAGTGAGAACAGACTGTAAAGGTCCCATACAGTGAGAACAGACAGTAAAAGTCTCATACAGTGAGAATAGACAGTAAAGGTCCCATACAGTGAGAACAGACAGTAAAGGTCCCAGACAGTGAGAACAGACAGTAAAGGTCCCAGACAGTGAGAACAGACAGTAAAGGTCCCAGACAGTGAGAACAGATAGTAAAGGTCCTATATAGTGAGAACAGACCGTAAAGGTCCCATACAGTGAGAACAGACAGTAAAAGTCCCATACAGTGAGAATAGACAGTAAAGGTCCCATACAGTGAGAACAGACAGTAAAGGTCCCATACAGTGAGAACAGACAGTAAAGGTCCCATCCAGTGAAAATAGACAGTAAAGGTTCCAGTGAGAACAGATAGTAAAGGTCCCATACATATTTTTTTATATATATATCTTATAATATATCCTCTATCTCTCACACACTATTTGTCTCCTGCACTTTCATTATGGAAATATCCCACATAGAAATAAGATTTATTTAAGTCTATATGGGAGTGTTTAATTCACAAACTAAAATACTTTTATTTCTGACAAGATCCAACTTATTGCAGTTGACACTTTAGTTTTTGGTCTGTAGATATCTGTTTAACAAATTTTTGCAGCTTTTTTCTCCCCTTACATTACTTTCTAAAGGTTCCAAGTACAGTTCATCCATTTCCGATGCTTGAGCAGTAATGTGTTAATATGTTTAAAAATAGCAAAAACAATTAAATATACTTATATACTGTAGCTTTGTCTGTTTATCACTGAAGACACAACACTCAATTGTGACATGTGATCTAACACAGTCATTATTGAATTCTATCGAAGATGACCTTTAACACACTTAAATATAACAAAACTTTTACTAGAACAGAAAAGGTTACTAGATATTAAAAGAAACTGTGAGGGAGTAGCCAAAATTGTAGTTCAAATAGCAAAGCCTTTGACAGTACAGTATCAAGATAAAAGATTCCCAAGGAACCTATTCAAGCAGAAGAAACTAATTGAAAAGAAAGAAGTCTGAGGAAAAAGTATGAATATCAATACAGAAATGCAATTGTAGATGTCCACGTTTATATTGTGAAGGTCACAAAATCTTACTGATTGATTCCAACCAATTTCACCTAAATGTCCCGGTAATGATTGATCTTATTTCAGTACTTTTAAAGCTTCATTGAGCACATATCCACTCATTTGATAAAAAAACACAGGTCAGCTAAGGGTGTCTAACCTACTGTATAATAGAAATAAACCCTTCATTTTATTTTTACCAATGAATAGGCACATAAAACATTTTCTTTAGAAATGTGAAATAGCTTTGTGCCTTAGGCACAATTCAGTTATTGATCTGAAATGACTAATCTGTAAACCTACTGCTTTCTTTAGTAAAATAAGAAAACATAGAATTTTTTATCTTTTAAATTATCCATTTCCTTTAAGTGTCCTTAGATATGCCGACAGGAGAAATATTTGCCTCCATCTGCCAAAAAATCAATAGAATGGCTTAAACAAGGTAAAGGAGCTAAGTCATACCTCCTGTTCATACCTCCTGTTCTGTAATTAATCAGGAGTAGGCAGAAAAACTTGTAAATTTACCCACAATTGTGTGCCTCTGCTGCATCCGTGCTATACTAGTATGGATAGTCAGTAACTATCACAGGAAGTAGTGGAGGAGCATGATCGCAGGTAAGTTTACAATTTCCCGGCCTGCTGCCATTAGATTAATTGAAGAACATATCTGTTGTATTTAATTAGATTAACTGAACTTGAAGTTTAGTTCTTGAAGACGTTTCACTAGTCATCCGACTGGCTTTCTCAATTCAGAATGACTTGTACAAGAATCTGTGGCAATTATGTACCCTGGAAAATCATAATTAGCATATCACAGCCAAGTGTTAAGGGCGTGATTGGATAGTGGCTAAGAGGTGTTATAGGAACGCCCAGAGTAAGGTGTCAAAACAGCATTGTACATAGCAGTTGGTGTCGAAACCCCCCCCCACACACACACACCTCTATATTGGCAAAGAAACATGACTGGTTCAAGAGAGGTGTTAAGGTGGCCATTTATGTGAAAATAAAGAAACCAAGCCTAAATAGAGGTGGGGGGGTTCGACAGCAACTGTCTGCCATGTACAATGCTGTTTTGATACCTTACTCTGGGCGTTCCTTTAACACCTCTTAGCCTTTATCCAATCCCGCCCTTAACACTTGGCTGTGATATGCTAATTGGGATTTTCCAGGGTACATAATTGCCACAGATTCTTGTACAAGTCATTCTGAATTGAGAAAGCCAGTCGGATGACTAGCGAAATGTCTTCAAGAACTAAACTTCAAGTCCAGTTGATCTAATTGAATACAACAGATATACCATGACCTGGATGAATGAGAACCTTCACAAGCACAATTGAAGAACAGGAGGTATGATTTAGCTCCTTTACCTTGTTTATGCCAGCAATAAAAGAACACAAATCCATGCACGCTGTTTCTAAACTGTCTGTTTATTTATAGGGTAGGATCAGGTAAAGTCAATAAAACTGTATAAAAGTATCCATGGACACACATGCAACATACAGTGTTTGCTTTCGTCCATTTGTAGATCTAGGTAAGGAAATCTTATGGAGGCTGTCCCTCAGAAAAAAATAACAGATAGCTAAGTTCATCAATAATTATTTTTATTGTGTCTGTGATTTAAGCAGGGGTTAACTGCCAGGCCCCTGCGACCAATGAAAGATACAGCCTGCCCTGTAGATGAAGCAGGTGGGGGGCTTTATAGCTTTGCAGTGTTCTCAGTACTTTTTCCTATGTTAAAAATCCATCAGCCACTATGTGTCACAAAGATGAAAAAGCACGTCTCCTTCCTTTAAAAATCCGCCAATCACAATAGTTTAATTTTCTGAGCTTTGGCTATTGTGTTTAACAGCTTAGCCATGGTTAGTAGGTTAGTGAATCAGCACAATTTCTGGTGTTTTCCAGAATCTCCCTGTGCAGATAGTAAAAAAATGTTTATTTTGTGCAGAGTGGCTGCATCTTAGCGTGCATTGAATTCCTGACAAATACATCACTAATCTTCAAGAAACAAGAGCTTGTCAAGAATGTGTTTACCCTTACCCTTAAATCATTCTAAAGTTTAAACCAGAAAGCACATATTGTAAATAATTCTATTGCACCTCTGTTATTTCAAAGGAATGTGATATTTATTTTGAGTGCCTGTTTTTTCCCATTTTACTTCTTCATTTATGTTTCTTGTAGACCTCCTGCTGCTAAGTTCAAATATTAAACACATTTAACCATAAATAAATAATATGCTATTTTGATGCTCAAGCTATATACCGTAGTAGGATTTCATGGTTTCATGGCTATCCATCCATTGAATGTGCTGTGTGTGTGAACTTTTATGCAGAGCTCTGTCGCCTTCAATCTGTTTGTACAGCTGATGATTTCTACTTAGTCATCTGTGACTAATATTTAAGTAGTAGGAAATAGAATTCAGCTCCCTATTACTTTGCTGTATAGACAACTTCTCTAAGAGGAAGACATTCATTGAATGAGCAGTGATGTTATATGAAATTTTCCATATTTTGCTGAATAAGTCTTTTTGCACAGTATTGTAGTAGCTGAGGTTAGGTTAAGGCACAAGCAGGCCGGGTAAGTAAAAACAAGGCGTGAATGTGACACTAAGTGATGTTACTATGGCAGAGATTGTTTTACATTACAGGAATAATAAATTCCCTAAATAGGACTATTTCCCAGCTGTGCTAATTGTCTTCTCCTTCCCTACGCTTCTTCCATTATTGCTTTGCTCATCAGACATTCTGAGGTAACTGGGGATGGTATTACTTAGAATTTTATGATATATTTGTATAGTTACTATTAGTTTTCCAAAGTACTTTGTATCACTGTGTATATCACATCAAAATGCTATACATTAGCGCTTACCTGCACACCGATCCTGCGTCATTTAAACAATTCTGCAGGAACCGCCTTTCCAGATTTTCGTGGCCGACATACGATTGCGGGGTCCCTTCTGCCACATTTATTTTGCGGTCATATATCATTCGCAAAGATTATCCGGAACGATTGATGGCACAGTCTGCAGGTAAGTGCTATCGTATGGGCACCTAAAGGGATTTCATTCCTAATGTGTCAAGGCACAACACAGTTATTTTATATATATATGTATATATACCTATGTATGAAACTTTATTTCTAAAATTTTAATTTATCAGTTTTGATTGCTTGCACGTATCCCCTTGTTTTATAATGTATGGCACTGCGTACCCAAAGTGGTATAAAACTATACATACATACATTTGTAAATCCATGTGTAAAAATGAATAACTACAGTAATTTACCCCAGAATTTATTATGTGAATAACATAAGTTCCCGCGCAGCTGTAACTCTGGCCTTTAGAATACTTTCTTTGCTACTACAAGTGTTAACAGTTCTTTATCTCAGTGTGCCTTTAAGATGGAAAGCTGGATTGATATTTAATATAGTAACTGCATGATCTTGGTTCTGTTCATATCTTTCTTTTATTATAGGGTTATAGTAAGTCCCCTAATAATACCCCTTAATATGTCTAATAGAAAAGCACACTTTTTGTCTCCATTACTGTCTGTCACCCTTCAAAGATAATGTGAGAGGGTGCAGAAGGTTGATTTTCTGCGGTCCCTTAGGGAATGAAAAACAGGCTCTTTGTTAAAGGATTCTGAAATAAATTAGGCAACAGGAACACCCAGCCCTTTTATGATAAATTTTCTGCTCAATGACTATTGAATTATCCCACATTTTCATTAAAAAAAATTATAATTGGCTAGTGACCACTTAGCATCCTTTTTTAGTATTCTATATTCCTTGAAAGCATTGGTGATGTCTCCCCTAACGATGAACCTAATTAAAGAAAGCATTTAACAGTAGTTGGCAAATTACTAAAAGTAAAATCTCTATGTCTTGAGCTTTTTTTTCTTTTGGCTGATGTCTTCTAGTGTCAGCATGTTTGATGTGCGTTTAAACAGTCCTTATGGGACAATTAAAATTACTTGTAGCCCCAAGATATTGAATATGGTATTGGTAAAGGCAAGTTAAAAATATGTCTATAAAATTACCAGTATTAAGACATGTCAAGGATTATCATACTTGCTTAAAAAGTACTTACAGTGCTGTAATGTAATGAAGTTTTGGGGGGAGATTTAAGTGATATATAGTGATAGTTAAAAGAGTGGATGTGCCTGCTACTGTGCCTTCCTGGAACTGCTTCTGGAGTAGAGATGCTTTATGATGAGAGTTTGAGGATACTTAAGATATTGTGGCCGCAGTGGAATGAGGCTGTTTAAATTCTTTTTAATGAAAAAACATATGCTGTTGGTTTTTCCTTTTTTTGTGTGTGCAAATAATGGCTTTTTATTGTTTCTTGCAGATGGTCAACGCATGGGTTAAGGGGGCCATACATATTCCCGATATTACTTACCCGACCGAGCGCTCACGCAACGTTCATTCGATCCTGCCGGAACCACTTCTCCCGATCTTCTATGCGACCGACATGCAACTGCAAAATCCCATTCATTTTGCGATTGCATGTCGGTCGCAAAGAAGATTGGGAGAAGTGGTTCCGGCAGGATCGAACGAATGTTGCCTGAGCGCTCGGTCGGGTAAGATATATCGGGAATATGTATGGCCACCTTTAGACCGAGACCAAAATGTGGTAATAACATACACCTCATTGTTGTTTAAATTATTTTTAAAGGCACACCATGTGCTGGAAATGTTCCCTTCACACAAGACTGGGAGTATGTCCTTTCTATTACTTATATTTACTTTATATGCCATCAAATGGATCACACCCAGCCATTATTGTTTCTAGAGTGCTCCTGTTTGGAGGTTAACAACAATAATACTATTTAAAGAAACCTTTTCTCCTATTGGACCCAATCTTAATATTGGAAATCAGGCCCTGCCCAACTTTATGCAACCCTTTTATTGTGCAGACTTTGCTTTCTGATAGAGCCAGAGGTGTACCACTCAAACGGTGTACGTTATTATACTGCATTGATTATATTATTATATTAA